>JAZKJV010000486.1:0-267517 GCA_037367405.1 Ottelia alismoides
TCGGGCGCGGGGGTTGAATGGGGGACAGCCTGGATGCGCGTGCATAAATCGGAGAAGGTGACGCGGCGCGCGAGGTCCAGAATAGGAAAGGGGTCGCGGGGGAGTTGACCGGGGTCAACATTCCCCCGTGGACCAACCAGGAGCGGCCACGTGTATGCGATTTTTGTTTTATTTTTTTAGGGCATAAATAGGTCGAATTAGTGAAAACTCAAAACATGAAATATTTTTCTTTTATTTTTTTCTATTTTTTGGTGATTTTTAATTAATTTTTGGAAATAAAAATAGGTTAGCTATATACATAGGTATATATACACTATATGGATTTTTATTTTTGATTTTTTATTTGTTATTTTTATGTATTTTTATGCTCTTTTTGTATTTTATTTATTTACAACATGAAATATAGAATAAAAGAATATTTTTATTTTATTTTTATTACTTATATACAAGGGTGAAATAAATAAATATATACATTAATATACATGGTATAAATACAATGTATTTTTGTATTTTCAATTTTGTAATTTTTATTTGATTTTTGTTTTGTTTCTTTTTATTTATTTTATTTACAAAATAAGCCATAGAATATTCACAAAAAGTTTGGAAAATAAATGAATTTATTTACAAGGTTAAATAAATACAAGATGTGGTTTATGCACAAGGGGGAAGGGTATTTTTGATCTCTTGATTTTTATCTTTTTATTTTGTTTTTAATAGAATATACACAAATATTTACAACATATTTTTGGGTGAGGAAAATATATAGTTTTTATTAATTTACAAATATGTACACATGAGCTCCTATCTCCCTCTACTTTGGCTTTTATGCGGTCAGGCCCATGCTGAGCCCTCCCTTGGGTTAGGTTGCTCAATATTTATTCTAAATATTTCCCTCTTTTTCTTTTTGCTCTTTATTCTTTTATTTTGTGCACAAAAACATGCCAATTATAGGTTTTTACACAATGCATGCTTTTGGTATTTATTGGTATTTACACATATCTACATGTATTTGCAAAGGTTTTTGTAGCTAAAATAATAGAATAAAGAGTGATGAATGGGTATTCATCACCCCCTATGCTTTAACTTTGCTAGTCCCTTAGCAAACACTTATTTGAAAAAGAAGTGAAAAAGAAAGAAAGAAAAAGAAAAAGAGGATGTACATGGATCAAGGTTGACTTATTAAATTTTGCCTTCATTAACTTGAAACATGGAGCTCGATCAGATCTTTGGATTATTAATGTGTCGGAACCTTATTTGGACTTAAGCTTAAAACTCAACAGCCTCCAAGTTCCACCAATCTATGGGCAAGACTCCTCAATAAACCAGATCAGAACAAGTCTACATACACAAACTCTAATGACCATGAATCTTTTCCTTGCGGTGTAAGTGATATGTGGCTCCCCACCTCAGAAGTAACAAAGAAACAACCTCCCTCAACCTGGTAACTCTAATGCCTCAGTCTAGCAACTCTTTCCTCGAGAAGCGGGGTATTCCCTTCTAAGTTCAAGTGCAACCGGCTCAAGGAGAGGGGGTAGAAGTATAGAGTTTTGGGAGCCTAGCCAGTGTAGCTAAGTCTCCTGCTGCAAGCTTCATGAGATCTTTACACTCCGGTGGGGTTATTAAATTTTCAATCCGACCCACCACTTTTTTGGAGTTCTTTTTGCATTTTTGCAATTTTTTTTTTTTTTCAAGACTTCTGTACACATATCTACATGGTGCAGCATATATAAGAAATTTCCCTTTGAGCCAGTAGACTATCCCTCTTTTGAAGCTTTATTGCAACCCACAGCTTCCGTCTTTAGCTTTCAACACCACTAGACCAAGTTGAGGTGCACTTCCTTCACTATAAGAAGAAGAGAGGTTCCGCCTAGAAGTACTACCCTCATATGCTACCCCAAGCCAAAGGAAACTGCCTCCTCACCACCTCATCCATGGAGAGCCATGTGTAAAGTGCAGGTGCAAGTTAAGCCATTGTCTCTGAGAGTCATGTGTGTGTTGTTAAGTGCTCTACTTAGGCTCATCAAGATGACATATGCTCATAGCCTAGTGGACTCAAAGAATTAAGTCCTTACGGACCTGAAAAGCCTTAAACCTAAATCCTACAAGGTTCCTCTTAAAGTTAAGTGAATTAAGATCTTATTCAAGCTCCATTTCTCAATTTAATTCCAGGCTCAGTTTAAATGTCAACTCTCATCCAGGAAAAACTATATACACATATGTACAAAAGATGCTATTTACAAATATTTTACAATCATGCAAAAATTTTTGACAAATGTTTTGAAATCATGAATGAATGATGCATGAAGTGCAAGTTTTGCAAAATGATATTTACACACATTTACACAAGATTTTTGCAAACTTTTGATTTTCAAAACATTTTAAAAAAAATTTGTACTATATACATATTTTGATACAAAATATTTACACAAGCTTTACACAAAAGATTTTTGAAATCATTTTTACAAAAATACTTTGTACACTAGCTATGTCTGTGCAAGAATAAGAGAGTTTATGAAAAAAAAATTTTTAATTTTTGTGATTTTTAGCCATTTTATTTATTAACACACTCACACAAAGTACGAGTTATGGCTACAGTATATATGAAATATATACACACCCCCCCTATACTTAGCTCGAACGATGTCCTCAGAGTGATCAAGAGCGATGAAGAAGACATAACTCGTGCTTAGTAAAAGGGAAGTGAAAAGGAACGAATAAATGAATAGAATAAAAGGAACTCGGTGTTTTCCCCCTATACTTAGGATTAACTAATCCTAAGTATAGAAAGCTGTACATGAAGGGAAATCCGAGTGAAGAAGATACAGAGTCTGCCCCCCCTATACTTAGGGTAAAATATCCCTAAGTATAGGCAGCAAAAACAAGAGCAGAAAGAATGAAAAGAATAATCGCAGGTCCAACATCCCCCCTATACTTAGGGTAAAGTACACCCTAAGTATAGCATAATCATAGGATGAGAGATGGGATGTGGGACTAAAGAATAGAATGATATGGACAACTGGATCTATACAGGCGGAGGAACAGTGAAAATCAGGCGTGAGATGTAAAAGATGTGAGTCAAGAGACCACATCTCACGCAAAATGAATAGCGGCAATAATAACGTCCCGCGGCTCATGATCTAGAAATGGTTTGAGCCGCTGGCCGTTCACTCGGAAGGTACTCTCAGAAGATAACTCAGATATATCAATGCTACCGTTATCGTGTACCTTTCTGACCAAATAGGGTCCTTTCCATTTGCTCTGTAGCTTCCCTGGAAATAATCTAAGCCTTGCATCAAACAGCCATACTTTCTGTCCAATCTCAAAATGCTTGTGGCTGATATGAGAATCATGCCACTCCTTGACTTTCTCCTTATAATGTAGGCTGTTTGCGAAAGCTGCATCTCTAAGCTCTTCCAAGGCGGCTAACTCTGCCCTCCTCTGGTCTCCTATACCATTTGGATCCATCAATATGTCTGTAACTGCCCAGAGTGACTTGTGCCTCAGCTCAACAGGTAGGTGACAGGGCTTGCCATACACGAGGCGAAAGGGAGATGTACCCAATGGAGTCTTGAAAGACGTCCGATATGCCCACAAGACCGAGTCCAATAGCTGTGACCAATTCTTTCGGTCAGGGCGGACGACTTTCTGCAAAATATTCTTAATCTCCCTATTCGACACTTCGGCTAGACCATTTGTCTGTGGATGATACGGTGTAGCAACACGATGGTCTATGCCGAACTCTCTAGCAAGTGCCTTCACTTGGTCGTTGATGAAATGCGATCCCCCATCAGAAATCAGAACTCGTGGAACCCCGAACCGCATGATTATGTGCTTCTTCAAAAATCTGCAAACTGTCTTCGCATCTGCGGCTCGGGCGGGGATAGCCTCAACCCAACGACTAACATAATCTACGGCCAACAGAATGTACTCGAATCCCTGACTCTTAGGGAATGGACCCATGAAATCGATGCCCCATGCGTCAAAAACCTCACAGAAGTGAATGGGCTGCATCGGCATCATATCACGTTGTCCACAAGTGCCCATCCTCTGACAGTCAGTACACTTCTTCACGAACTCATCAGAGTCCTTGAAGAGGGTAGGCCACCACAAACCGGATTGGAGCACTTTCTGTGCCGTTCTCCTCCAGAATGATGTCCTCCTGCCTCAAGCTTGTGGCAGTAAGTGAGGACGCTATGATGTTCCTCCTGAGGAATACACCGACGCCAGATGCTATCCCCTCCTTCGTGGTAAAGGATGGGATCCTCCCAGTGGTAAGACTTGACCTTCGCAAGGAAGGTCTCAATCCTCTGCTTGGGCCAATCTTGTGGGACTTTCCCAGCAACGAGAAAGTTCACAATATCGGCGTACCACGGGAGTGAGGCGATAGCAAGGATCGCCTCATCTGGGAAGGTATCTCTGATCGGATCAATCTGCTCTGTCTCCTCAGGCTGCTCTAATCGGGATAAATGGTCCGCCACCACATTCTTGACTCCAGGCTTATCCTTGATCTCAATATCGAACTCCTGGAGTAGAAGGATCCATCTAGTAAGTCTGGCCTTGGCATCCTTCTTTGACATGAGGTACCTGATGGCGGTGTGATCTGTGTACAAGGTCACTCGTGATCCAATGATATATGATCTGAATTTATCTAGGGCAAACACTACTGCTAGCATCTCCTTCTCTGTAACCGTGTAATTCCGCTGGGCGGAATCCAATGTGCGGCTAGCATAGTGTATCGCAAACGGAATTCCATCCCTCCTCTGTCCTAGCACGGCCCCTACGGCAAAATCAGAGGCGTCCGTCATGATCTCGAATGGGAGAGACCAATCGGGTGGCTGAAGGACAGGAGCCTCAATAACACATTGTTGGAGAGTCTCAAACGACGAAAGACACTTGTCATCGACAAGGAACTCGGTGTCTTTCGTCAAGAGGTCAGTCAACGGTCGGGCAATCTTGCTGAAATCATGAATAAATCTCCTATAAAAACCAACGTGCCCCAGAAATGACCGTAACTGCTTCAGATTGGACGGTGGTGTGAGTTTCCTAATGACATCGACCTTGGCCGGATCAACCTCCATACCTCTGTTGGAGATGATGTGGCCAAGCACCGTCCCTTGAGTCACCATGAAGTGACTCTTCTCCCAAGACAGAACTAAGCGGGTAGCAATGCATCGCTGAAGCACTCGGTCTAGGCAGTCAAGACAGGAATCGAATCCGTCGCCGTAAACCGAGAAGTCGTCCATGAAGACCTCTAAACACTCCCCTACCATGTCCGAAAAATATTGACAGCATGCATCTCTGAAAAGTCGCAGGGGCGTTACATAGCCCGAATGGCATGCGTCGAAAGGCGTAAGTACCGAAGGGACAGGTAAAGGTGGTCTTCTCCTGATCCTCAGGAGCGATGGCCACTTGGTTGTAGCCTGAGTACCCATCTAGGAAACAATAATGGCTCTTTCCTGCCAGTCTCTCTATGATCTGATCGATAAAAGGCAGGGGGAAATGGTCCTTCTTGGTGGCCTGGTTGAGTCTCCTGTAGTCAACGCAGACCCGCCAAGAGGTAGGTACTCGTGTAGCAATCTCCTCTCCCGACTCACTGATCACAGTCGTGATGCCCGTCTTCTTGGGCACCACATGCAAAGGGCTAACCCACTTGGAGTCGGAAATGGGATAAATAAAATCTGCACTCCACCATTTTGATATTTCCTTCATGACAACCTCTCGTAGGTTGGGGTTCAGTCGCCGCTGGAACTCACGCGACGGCTTCGCCCCTTCCTCGAGATAGATATGGTGGGAGCACAACGAGGGGCTAATCCCATGGAGATCTGCTACGCTCCATCCAATTGCCTTGCGGTTCTTTTCAAGAACCTCCATCAGACGGGATTCTTGCTCTCCAGTCAGATCTGCAGAGATGATGACTGGGTACATCTCAGACTCTCCCGCAAGGAATCGATACTTCAGCGAAGTAGGGAGCGGCTTTAGCTCTGGACAGCTGGGTGCTGGCAAATCTGGCTTCTGAAGAAGATGTGTGTATGCGGACAATTCTGCCAAATTTGCCTGGGAAAATGATAATGAACTCTCACAAACTGGATCTGGAGAAGGCGGGTCCTCTACATTGTCTCTGATCTGCTCTGCCTCTACCTCCTCCTCATCTATATGCTCAGGTGGATCCAGATCTGGCATCTGATCATTACAATCTGCCCAATCAGACTCTGAATCCGAGGGATCTATATCAGACTCAGTGGCATCAGTACCACTGGAGAACAAGGTGGCATCAGCACCACCATAGAGCAGGGTGGCCTCAGTACCACCATCACTGAAAATCGTGTCGCGATCAAGGTCCGACTCTGCTGACTCAATAGTATCCTGTACCAGGTCTGTGCTCTCCAGACTATCCTCTACTATCATCTCTGCATCAGCTGAATCTGAATATGAGAGGATGGTCTGTGCTACAGGATCTGCCCAAGCTGCCTCATCATCTGTGATCACAAAATCACAGTCCTGGTGGATGTCTGGCTCTGGGTCTGTCAGCTGCTCTGAATCTGTACTGCCATGTGAGCGGGATCTGGATCTGGCTCTGTGGTCCTTAACCGTCTCTATTTGTATACTCTCGCCCTGGACGCGAAAGTACACCTTCCCGCTATCATGATCAGTCACCGCCTTGGCTGTGGCCAAGAATGGGCGACCGAGGATGATGGGGGAATCGGTCAACGAGTCAGGGGTCTCCATGTCCAGCACTACGAAGTCCACGGGGAATTGCAAACCCTGAATCGTGACGACAACGTCTCGCAACAACCCCTTTGGCCTCTTGACAGACCGATCAGCAAACTGAAGGTATGTCCTGCTCTGTACAAGAGTGCCCAACTCTAAGTGGTGGAGAAGGGCTGCCGGAAGAAGGTTGATAGACGATCCGCTATCTAATAGAGTGCGGTCGAACCTCTGCTCACTAATCTGACATCTGACATACGGGGCCCCTAAATCTGGCCTCTTAGTCGGCAGATGGTTCTGGATCGCGTAACACGTGGCTTTTGTTAGCACATGAATTTCTGCGGTCTTGTTCCTCTTCGTCCTCCTGACTGTGGTCCTGTCTCTCAAGGACCGCTGAAGAAGAGGGATGTGCTTCAAAGCCTCCTTGAGGGTCAGCTGAATGTGAAATCGATCTATCATGCTCTGGCTGAACTCCTCCTGCTCTCTCTTTTTTGGGTCTTTTTCTTTTTTCTTCCCCTTCCCCAACTCAAGGGCTCTAGGAAAGGGGATCACAGGGTCCTTCTCAGATGAAGGACTAGGAATAGGCCTAGATGAGTCGATGACTGGATCCTCACAAACATCATTCATCACAGGGGGATCAAGATAAACTAAACCTTTTCCTTTATTCAATTCAGAATTCCGAGATACATTCATGCGAGGAAAGACAACAGTTCTATCAGAAGAAATGTTGGTGGCATCAGTACCACCTCTAGTTGGCTCTACAACTAGACGTCTTGCGGCCTCAGTACCGCTGGCTGGCTCGGCTCTGCTGGTGGCATCAGTACCACCTCCTCGATGTGGTGAGATGGCGGCCTCAGTACCGCCTGTGGAATCAGCATCTCTGGTGGCATCAGTACCACCGTCATCATGATGTGCGGCTTCAGTACCGCTCTTCTCTTCCTCATCTGGCGCTCTAGATGGATCCTCGTGATGTCGCTCAGATGAGGCGCCGCCTGCTGGTCTTCTACCGCTCCTAAGTGTGACAAAATCAGCATCAAATAAATCCGACGAGATAACATCAAATGAGTCACTAGAAGTGGTAGGCTCAGTGTGAACTACCTGCTCAGATTTCCTCTTCAAATTATTCGGGTTAGGCTCGATCTGTGCAGGGATGGCGGCTTTCCCTCTCATCAGGTCCCGCATCTCCTGGCGGAACTCGTCCATCTCCCGTCTAAATGTAGCCTGCTGCTCTGTGAAGAGGCGGGCTATATCATCCATGGCGGGGCTCTCATGGGAGCCCGACGGGTTGCCTCTCTGGTAATGAGGCTGCTGGACATGGTGCTGCTGTGGCTGAGAGGGGTAAGAGGATGGATGCTGCTGCGGGTGAGCCTGCTGCTCACGTCTCCAATTCTGTCCCTGCTGCTGATAGGGACGAGATACGAATGATGATGGCTGGTGTGCTGGGTGCTGCTGGTGATCCCTCTGCTGGGCGTACTGCCCTCCCTGACCGGCTGGCTGCTGCTGGGGTTGGTTATCCCCATTCCCCCACCTGAATCCGGGATGGTCTCGTCGGATTCCAGGTTGAGGACGGTCATACCAAATTCCGTTGACATCCATCAACGGCTCTGCATCGTATGGGGTGGGTGGGAGTACATCCAGAGGCTGATCCGGCTGATATACCACCATCTGTAAGTCTGGAGATGGTGGTGCCTGGTAAGAGGGCTGCTGCTGCTGGTACGGCTCCGCCTGTACAAGGTGAACTTGTCTAGGCTGCTGCAAGCAGCTGGAGCGCTGGGACGAGCTGCGGCTGCCACCGGAATCGCCTCGCGACAGAAGACGGGGCTGAGGAGCCGTCTGTGCCTCCTGAAGACACAAGAGCTGGGTCTTCATGTCGCTCAGAGTCTGTGCCATTTCCTCCATCTGAGTTATGCCCTGGCACTGCTTCTTCTCGATGATTTCCATGCGGTCCAACTTCTCGCTAATAATCCCCATGTCCGCAGCGGCCGACTCTGCCTGTGCGGCTGCAACTGTGGACGAACTGGATGGACCTGCATCAACCCGTGCTATCCGCTGATACTGCACGGGTCCTGGCGGCTGCTGAGCTCTCTGAGTGTACAACCGCGTCTGGGACATAACCATGTAATTCTCGGACATCTCCTCATAGATGGCCCAGACTTGGTTGTGGTCCTTGGCAAAGTAGGACCCGCCGCAAGAAGCATTCACCAGACCCTGAAGCTCTGGTGTCAGCCCACTAAAGAAGCTCTGAACTAGGTTCGGCTTCGAAATGTCGTGGTGTGGGCATCTATCCAGAAGCTCTCTGAACCTCTCCCATGCCTCATGAAATTGCTCGTTAGGTTGCATGGAGAAGTTGTTGATCAGGGCCCTCGCTGCATTCGTCCGCCCGAGTGGATAGTACTTGTTCAAGTACTCGGTGCGGAGTTGATCCCAGGTGTATACAAACTTCCCTAGATGTTTCAGCCAGGCGGCTGCTCTATCTGCCAGTGAAAAAGGGAAGGCCATCATTCGGATCGTATCTTGGTCCACACGACGGTCGTGGACAGTGCTGCAGATCATCAGAAACTCCTGGAGATGGAGGTGTGGTTCCTCAGTGGCGAGTCCGTGAAAATGAGGAAGCATCTGCAGGGTGTTCGGAGGGAACTTGAAATCCCCCACGATAGCAGGAATCACCACCCACTGGTGCATCAGTGTAGATCCAGGGTTGTGAAGCTCCCGCATCGGTCTTGCTGCGGCGGCGGCTGCCGCTGCTGCGGCTGCTGCTGCTGCGGCTGCTGCCTCTGCATCAGCATCAGGGATGTCCTCCGGCTCACTTGGCTCTTCTCGCTCTCTTCGGAGTCTCTCCAACTCCCTCCTCATCTCTATCATGAAAGCCCCCTGATCGCGTAACTGGTTCTGAACTGTCTCTAAAGACGCAATCAGGGTGGAGTTGATCGCTCCCTGGTCTAAGACAAAGTGTTCGGGCTGGCGATCGTCTGAACTACCGGCTCCAGCCATTGGGATGTCTGCAAAATCAGAAGAGCCCAACTCAGGTTCGGTCAAATTAATTCGTCTCTCCTCGGGCTCATGTCTCTCGGAAGCAGAAGAAAGGGGATCGAGGGGGAACAGGGTGGATTCGAACTCGGGCCCGGAGAGCTGGTCTCGACTCTCACGGGCCAACCTAGATGATGGAGTAGACGCGCCTGAAAGCGGTGCAGTCAGAGGCTGCCTAAGAGATCGTCTGCCCATCATCTTGATCTTGGCGAGTTGGGCGGATGGGATCTGGAGAAAATATGATCGCAAGCAAACCCCTGGTTCACCAACACAACACAATCTGAAGACCGTGAAAGCTCGGTCAATTTATCTTGTCGATTTTATTTGGTGAACATACAAGATATCAGAGCGATTAACGTGACCTGTTAGGATACCCGATACTCTCTCAACCGACTGTCCCGCACAGAAGAGTCGGTAATCAGTCGAGTTGAGTACCGGAGGGCTTTACCTAGTGTTCGGGTCACTCTCTCGCACAATCAAACCAAACAATGAGGGGGTTGCTCTCCCCAAGACAAATTTTTCTGGTGAGTGTCTTTTAGGGTCAATAATATTATCCAGTCCCAATTTTTTTGTTTTTCTTTTTAAATATTTTTCAAAAATAAATACAAGCGGCCTAACGGTTTTTCCGATTCTCCTGATGATTATTAATCCAAAAACAGAGGGAGAAGACGAAAAAAGCCGATGCGCGAAGAAATCAATGATGCATGCAGAGAAAGAAATGCGTACCTTGTCTCCAGCACTCTACATGCAAGTGATCCGCGCAGAATTTAAAGACAGAATAAAACTACCTAAATGGTGCAGCGGGAAAAACCGGCCTTAGACAAGCAATTTCTATTGATCGTGAAGAACAATAGTTAGCTAATCGAATTGAGTCCGGAGTCCGATCTTGGGAGTCACTCGGTGCCCGCCACAACGGGTCCTGCCAGCGCTGTATGTGACTCCTCACGGCACGTGGTCTCAAATCCAATTTCACTAACTTTTTTCAATGAATTTTATTAAGGTCCAATTACGTTCTATAGGAACAGATATTCTATTAGGTGTTGGGCCTTAAAAATCTACGTCACAATCAACATAAATTCCTAAATCTAGGGGCTCGAGGAAAACCGCGTAAACACCGGAAAAGGCAGCTAGCTATAAAACCACGATAAAAGCCGCGAAAATCCAAATGGGTCCCCCGAGCACACCGGTGCTCGGCGAAACAGACCCGCTAAGTTACAAATGTCCAAGAATGTCCAAGGTTCAAGTCCTAAGTTATTACAACAATAATAATGTTCTCTCTCTCTCTCTGAAATGAAAATCTCTTCTCCTCTCTCTCTCTTCCTGCTCTTCTTCCCGTGCGGGTCCTCAAAAAGTGTACTTCAAGAGCTCCACGTAGTACCTCGCACAAAAATCAAAGAGAGAGAATGGTCAGAAAACAACAATAATATAGAGAGAGAAAGAATGGAAAACTGACTACAAAGCCGTGCTCCCCGGCAACGGCGCCATTCTGACCACCGCCCAAATGACAGAGGTAAAGGTGTAAAATAAATGCTAGGTCGTTGCGACCTCAATCACTCGGGCTGAGTAAATCAAGAAAATAATGAACCACTCAAATATCGGATAAAAACAAGCAAGCACAAAGTAGAGCGGTCTGCTATAAGATTAACCTGGTATAGCTCCCAGGGTCGAACACAAGGAGCACAGATTGGCCTTGCGGCCTACGATGTAGTCAGGAATCCAAAAAGTCTTTGTTAAGGTTTTTATTTGTTTTTATATTTTTTTAGAATTTTTTAATGAGTGAGAAAATGAGAGAATGTAAATACAAGGGGACTTCAACAATTTATACAACACACAAAAATGATGCAAAAATTCCAGAAAATTGATTTTTATGTTTTAAATGTTTTTTTACTGTTTTTGGTGAATTTTTGGAATTTTTCTAATGAATAGAATAATTATTAAAAATCAAACAATGCAAAGAATGTAGGGTACTGTCCAGCAAGGCTTAAGACCCAAAAATAAAATAATTTTGGATCTCAAAAAGCCCTAAAGGTAATTTTCCTATATTCTATGAAGAATAAGGAAAATTTAGGCACCCTAATTATTGTTTTTGGATTTTTAATTTATTTACTACAATTTTTATGAGTTTTTAGGGGTTTTTCAATTTTTAAGGTTTTTATGTGATGAAAAATAGCCAAACTTGGCTATAAAATCAAACAACCAGTAAATAACAGTACCTAATTTTTTTTGGAATTTTTGGTGGAGTTTTTATATTTTTTTGGTATTTTTAAAGTCAAACAGTAGCAAAATTAGGGGTTTTTGAATTTTTAAAAATAATAAATGAAATCCAAAATGTCCCCAAAAATCATAGAAATTCCTACACCATGGCAGGAGCCATGTGTCAAAATTTCATTGGATTTGGAGGTCGTTTGATATTTTATTCAAAAAGAACAAGGGGGCACTGTGCACAGGGACCTAAGTGCAAATACCCAAAAGTTCTGGGGTCCTGGTGCAATTTACCCAAGAAGTCACGTGCCAAGCACGTGTCTGGGGCACACAGGGACCTAAATGTAAGAAAAACCAAGTCCGAGGGCTTATTGGTAACAAGTACCAAAAGCCCAGTGTATGGTTGCAAAATTCCCAAAATAATTCGCACATGCGCATATAAAGTGCTCACAGGGGCATATTTGCAAATAAACAAAATATTCTTTCAATTCATAACATTCAGAACTACAAGGGGTCTCATGCAAATAACCCAACAAAACACGTGCTAAAGGCACGTGGGTCTCTACTGGCAGGGGTATAAGTGCGATTAAAATTAAGCGCGAGGTCCTTGATGCAAATAACCCAGAAAATAAACAACTAGAATTCAAAATTACAGGACTTAAACGAAATAAAACAAACAGAGGGGGGCCTATGATATTTACCCCTTTATTAATAGCGACGGCCCAGATGATGACGCGTGGATGATCGGACGGCGGAGAACAAACGCGCCTTTAACTCTGAAACGCTGGCCTGATCCGACGGCTGGGATGCGTCCCACGTGGGTGATCGGACGGTGCAGATGCGACGTGGCTCTTCGAAGGTAATCAAGCTCAGATCGGATGGTCGAGGTGCAGCCACGTGTATAATCGAACGGCTGAGAGACGTCGTGGCTTAACCTCGCTGCTCAACGGCCCAGATGAGATCTCAGATAGATCAACGGCTACTGCTCCTCCAAGGATGGACGCTCAGGATTAGATCTGGAGCGAGGACCTCATCGGACGGCTCTGGAAGGTGGAGGAAGAACTCGACGCCGGCGAAGTTCGCCGGCCTCCTGCGTGTACTCCGGTCCTCCTCAGCTGCGCCTGAAGGTCGGAGAAGATTCCTGGTGACTGCCCGCAGCTGCTGGTGATGGCCAAGGGTCCAACCGAACCCTGGAGGGGCTCCGGCGAGACCTGGCTGCTCGAAGCTCCTGGCTGAACTGGGAAGGAGGCTCAGACACCTCCTTTGGACCTGAAAAATAGTCAAGAAGCTTCGCGGGTCGAGGGCAAAGTGCCTCGACCCGGTTAGGTGGCGTGAAGGTGGACGGTGCGGCGTGGCGAATGAGCTCCGGCGAGGCGACGGCGATGGAGCTCGACTCCCAGATCCTGTGCGATCTGGGTTGAGTGAAGGTGCGTAGAAGGTGCGTGAGGAGGTTGTGAAGGTGCTGATCGGGTCGGATTGGAAGATGGGTGATCGGAGTGGCCGGAATCGGAGAAAATGCGTCGGAGATGAAATTGGGGGAAATCGAAAATTAAACTAAACTAGAGGGATCTAAGGTTACCTGATGGATGCTGGAGACTGTGCTGGAGATGGGCTTTCTCCGGGTCGTAGCTTCGAAGGGCGTCAAGGCCTGAAGCTCGATGCTCGACGCGGCGGCGGAGCAAGGACGGCGAGGTTACGCCGGATCAGAGGAATCGCCTCCTCGCCTCACTGCAACAAAGGCTGACGCTCGCTGTCACTCAGGCGGAGCCAATGGAGGTCACGGGGAAGGAAGAGAGGGTCCAAAGATGCGGCGCGAGGGCGGCGGAGATGGTGGTTTTATAATGTGACCGGGCGATTAGGGTTGCGTGAGGACAGCAAAGGAAGGCGTGATTTTGATGGCGGAGGATCCGGCGAGGGAGAGGGATGTGCGGCGAAGGATCCGGGCGCGGGGGTTGAATGGGGGACAGCCTGGATGCGCGTGCATAAATCGGAGAAGGTGACGCGGCGCGCGAGGTCCAGAATAGGAAAGGGGTCGCGGGGGAGTTGACCGGGGTCAACATTCCCCCGTGGACCAACCAGGAGCGGCCACGTGTATGCGATTTTTGTTTTATTTTTTTAGGGCATAAATAGGTCGAATTAGTGAAAACTCAAAACATGAAATATTTTTCTTTTATTTTTTCTATTTTTTGGTGATTTTTAATTAATTTTTGGAAATAAAAATAGGTTAGCTATATACATAGGTATATATACACTATATGGATTTTTATTTTTGATTTTTTATTTGTTATTTTTATGTATTTTTATGCTCTTTTTGTATTTTATTTATTTACAACATGAAATATAGAATAAAAGAATATTTTTATTTTATTTTTATTACTTATATACAAGGGTGAAATAAATAAATATATACATTAATATACATGGTATAAATACAATGTATTTTTGTATTTTCAATTTTGTAATTTTTATTTGATTTTTGTTTTGTTTCTTTTTATTTATTTTATTTACAAAATAAGCCATAGAATATTCACAAAAAGTTTGGAAAATAAATGAATTTATTTACAAGGTTAAATAAATACAAGATGTGGTTTATGCACAAGGGGGAAGGGTATTTTTGATCTCTTGATTTTTATCTTTTTATTTTGTTTTTAATAGAATATACACAAATATTTACAACATATTTTTGGGTGAGGAAAATATATAGTTTTTATTAATTTACAAAATATGTACACATGAGCTCCTATCTCCCTCTACTTTGGCTTTTATGCGGTCAGGCCCATGCTGAGCCCTCCCTTGGGTTAGGTTGCTCAATATTTATTCTAAATATTTCCCTCTTTTTCTTTTTTGCTCTTTATTCTTTTATTTTGTGCACAAAAACATGCCAATTATAGGTTTTTACACAATGCATGCTTTTGGTATTTATTGGTATTTACACATATCTACATGTATTTGCAAAGGTTTTTGTAGCTAAAATAATAGAATAAAGAGTGATGAATGGGTATTCATCACTTCCCGCTATCATGATCAGTCACCGCTTTGGCTGTGGCCAAGAACGGACGACCAAGGATGATGGGGGTATCGGTCACTGACTCAGGGATATCCATGTCCAACACTACGAAGTCCACGGGGAATTGCAGACCCTGAATTGTGACGATAACGTCTCGTAATAACCCTTCGGCCTCTTGACAGATCGATCAGCGAACTGAAGGACTGTCCTGCTCTGTCGAAGAGTGCCCAACTCGAAGCGGTCGAGAAGGGCTGCCGGGAGAAGGTTAATCGACGATCCGCTATCTAGAAGAGTACGGTCGAACCACTGCTCACTAATCTGGCATCTGACATACGGGGCCCCTGAATATGGCCTCTTGGCTGGCAGTCGGTTCTGGATCGCAAAGCACGTGGCTTTGGTCAGCACATGGATCTCTGAAGTGTGGTTCCTCCTCCTCCTCCTGACTGTAGTCCTCTCTCTCAAAGATCTCTGGAGAAGGGGGATGTGCTGCAAAGCCTCCTGGAGGGTCAGCTGAATGTGAAACCGATCTATCATGCTCTGGCTGAACTCCTCAAGCTCTCTCTTTTTTGGGGTCAATTTTCTTCCCCTTCCCCATCTGAAGGGCTCTAGGGAAGGGGATCACTGGGTCCTTCTCAGATGAAGGACTAGGAAAAGGTCTAAGCGGTTCAAGGACCGGATCCACACATACATCACGCACCACAGTGGGACCAGAAGAAAATAAACCTTTTCCTTTATTCATAGCAGAGTTCCGAGATACATGACCATGAGGAAAAACAACACCACTATCTGTACAAACACCGGTGGCCTCAGTACCACCACGGGCGGGCTGCTCTGCTGCTGCTGCTGAAGGTAGACGTCTCGCGGCATCAGTACCGCGTGCTGGCTCGGCTGCATGGGTGGCATCAGTACCACCTCTTAGATCTGGTGAAGTGGCGGCCTCAGTACCTCCTGTGGGATCAGCATCCTTGGTGGCCTCAGTACCACCGTCATCATCTGGAGCGGCCTCAGTACCGCTCTCCTCCTCCTCCTGTGGCGCCTCGGGATGGTGCTCAGCTGAGGCACCGCCGCCGGCTGGGGTCCTACCGCTCCTAAGCGTGGCAAAATCAACATCAAAAAGATCTGAAGAAGTATCATCAAATGGATCGCTAGGAGTGGCTAACTCAGTATGTACTACCTGCTCAGACTTCCGCTTGAGATTGTTCGGGTTTGGCTCTATCTGGGCGGGTATGGCGGCCTTCCCTCTCACCAGGTCCCGCAACTCCTGGCGGAACTCGTCCATCTCCCGTCGAAATGTCGCCTGCTGGTCCGTGAGGAGGCGGGTGATATCGTCCAAAGCGGGGCTCTCGTGGGAGCCCGACGGGTGGCCTCTCTGTGGATGAGGCTGTGACTGCTGGTAAGGGTAAGAGGGGTAGGAAGGAGGGTGCTGCTGGTGCTGGTATCCCTGGTGAGCCTGCTGCTCACGTCTCCAGGGCTGTCCCTGCTGCTGATAGGGACGAGGAACGTAGGACGACTGCTGCTGATAGACTGGGGGCTGCTGCTGCGGCTGGTGATGGTCCCTCGACTGGGAGTACTGCCCTCCCTGTGCTGACGGCTGTTGCTGGGGCTGGGCACCACCACTCCCCCACCTGAATCCGGGATGATCTCGTCGGATCCCAGGCTGGGGACGGTCGTACCAGATCCCGTTGACATCCATCAACGGCTCTGCATCAAAGGGGGCTGGGGGTAGTACTGCCAACGGCTGATCCGGCTGGTAGACCACCATCTGCATCTCTGGAGATGGTGGTGACTGCAAAGTGGGTTGCGGCTGCTGGTACGGCTCCGCCTGTACAAGGTGAACCTGTCTAGGCTGCACTGGGGTGCTGGAGCGCTGGGACGAGCTGCTGCTGCGGCCGGCGTCGCCTCGCGACTGAAGACGGGGCTGAGAAGCCGTCTGTGTCTCCTGGAGACACATGAGCTGTGTCTTCAGGTCTCTCAAGACCTGTGCCATCTGATCCATCTGTGCTATGCTCTGGCACTGCTTCTTCTCTATCAGCTCCATGCGGTCCAGCTTCTCGCTGATGATGCCCATGTCCGCAGCTGACGACTCTAACTGTGATGCTGCTGTGGCTGCGGACGAACTAGATGGACCTGCATCTACCCGTGCTATCCTCTGGTACTGCACGGGTCCTGGCTGATGTGGCTGGGTCTTCTGGGTGTAGAGACGGGTCTGGGACATCACCATGTAATTCTCTGCCATCTCCTCAAAAATAGCCCAGACCTGGTCATGGTCCTTGGCGAAGTAGGACCCGCCACAAGAAGCGTTCACCAGGCCCTGTAGCTCTGGTGACAACCCACTGAAAAAGCTCTGAACTAGGTTTGGCTTCGTGATATCGTGGTGTGGGCATCTGTCCAAAAGCTCTCTAAACCTCTCCCAAGCCTCATGGAACTGCTCGTTGGGGAACATGGAGAAGTTGCTGATCAGGGCCCTCGCTGCGTTCGTCCGCCCGAGTGGATAGTACTTGTTCAAGTACTCGGTGCGGAGCTGCTCCCAGGTGTACACGAATCTCCCCAAATGCTTCAGCCAGGTGGCTGCTCTATCTGCCAGTGAGAAGGGGAAGGCAATCATCCGTATGGTATCCTGGTCCACATGCCTGTCGTGGACAGTACTGCAAATCATGAGAAACTCCTGTAGGTGGAGATGGGGCTCCTCAGTAGCCAGTCCATGGAACCGCGGAAGCATCTGCAAGGTGTTCGGGGGGAACTTGAAGTCCCCCACGATGGCTGGAACCACAACCCAATGGTGCATCAAAGTAGATCCGGGGTTGTGCAACTCCCGCATCGGTCTAGGTGGTCCTGCTCCTCCTGCGGCTGCTGCCGCTGCGGCGGCGGCCGCGGCTGCTGCTACTGCTGCTGCGGCTCGTGCCTGTGCCTCTGCATCCGGGTCCTCAGGCTCGCTCTGCTCATCTCTATCTGCTCTGAGCCTCTCCATCTCACGCCTCATCTCTATCATAAAAGCTCCCTGATCGCGGAGCTGCTGCTGGACTGTCTCTAACTGTGCGATCAGGGTGGAGTTGATCGCTCCCTGGTCTAGTACAAAGTGCTCGGGACGGGAGTGATCGTCAGAACTGCCTGAGCCTGCCATCTCGACGTCTGCAAAATCAAATGAGCCCAACTCAGGTGCCGTCAAATGTATCAATCTCTCCTCGGGCTCATGTCTCTCAGGGCGGTCAGAAAGGGGATCGAGGGGGAACAGGGTGGAGTCGTACTCGGGCTCGGAGAGCGGGTCTGAGCTCTCGCGAGCCAACCTAGATGATGAAGTAGACGCGCCCGAAAGCGGTGCAGCCAGAGGCTGCCTAAGAGACCGTCTACCCATCATCTTGATCTAGCGAGTAGGGCGGATGGGATCTGGAAAAACTATGATCTGAAAACAAACCCCCGGTTCACCAACGCAACGCGAGCTGAAGACCGTGAAAGTTCGGTCAAATTATCTTGTCTGTTTTATTTGGTGAACACACAAATATCAGAGCGATTACGTGACCTGTTGGGATGTCCGCTGCTAACCCAACCGACTGGCCCGCACGGAAGAGTCGGTAGTCAGTCAAGTATAGCAACGGGGGGCTCTACCTAGTGTTCGGGTCACTCTCTCGCACATGCAAACCAAGCAATGAGGGGGTTGCTCTCCCCAATACAAAATTTTTAGGGTGAGCGAGTTTTAAGGTCGATAATTTTAAACAGTCCCAATTTTATGATTTCTCTTATTAGGTATTTTTCAAATCAAACAAAAACGCCTAACGAATTTTTCGATTCTCCTGATTATTAAGTCAAAAACGGGGGGAGAAGTCGAAAAAGTCGATGCACGAGAAATCAATGATGCATGCAAAGTCAGAAAAGCGTACCTGCCTCCAGCTCTCTACATGCAGAGTGATCCGCGCATAAAATAAAGACAGAAATTAAACTAAGCTATATGATGCAACGGTAAAAAGCCGAGTCCTAAACGAGCACTTTCTAGCGATGAACCGTCTAACCGGTCACCGACCTCCAAGCCAAAGGGTCCGGTCTTGACCCGTCCCTCCCCTGCCCGACAAATCGGGGGTAGGAGTGCGCTTTACAGGACGGGCTCTCGGCGCGTAGGCTACGGAGGCTAGCGAGTCGGTTATTTTTATTATTTATTTTAAGTAGGTCAATTACGGTTCTATAGGAACAGATAAGCCTTAAGGTGTTTGGATCCTACTCAGCTACGGCACAATCACCACAAAGTCCTAAATCTAGGGGCTCGAGCAAAAACCGCGAAAACCGGCAAATGACAGTAAGAAAGAAAAAGAAAAGCCGCGTAAAAGCCGTGAAAAACCGAGGGGTCCTAATGGGTCCCCCGAGCACGCCGGTGCTCGGCGAAACAGACCCCGCTACGGTCTAAGTGTCTAAGAGTCTCAGAAAGGCATGTCCCTGTATTATTACAATTAAGAATGAATAAATGAAATAAAAACTATCCTACTGCCTCACCCACTCAACTCTCTCCTCTCGCTCTCTCCTGCGGCTTCGTAGAGAAAGAAGCCGCCTCCAAGTCTCGCGGCTACACCGGCTCCTCGAAAGTCGCCTCCGCGGTCCTCGGGCCCCTCGCAAGAAGACAGGAAAAGTGGTCAGACCAATAAACAATAATCAAATAATAAATGAAAATAAAAACAAGGGTATATGTGCAAAAATGGAAACAAAATAATCACACAAAATAAAACAAAAATAAAAAGAAAAGAAAATCAAAATAAAACAAAATAAATCAAAAAGGAACTATGAACAAAAGCCGCGAAAAGCCGCGGGCTCCGGAGAGCCGCGAAAAACCGCGAAAACAAAAACGAAAAATAAAACAAAAACAACTACTAAGACGTGCTCCCCGGCAACGGCGCCATTCTGATGAGCGAAAAACCGAGCGAACGAGGTAAAGGTACTAAACAGGTTGTTGCGACCTCTAACACTCGGGGTCACTCAATCAAGAAAATCGAACCGCAAAATCAATCAAAGATCAAACAAGGCAAGCAAGCGGTCCTAGCTATAAGATTAACCTGGTATAGCTCCCAGGGTCGAACTCAAGGAGCACGGATTGGCCTAGGGCCTACGAAGTAGTAAAAAGAAAAAAAAATAAAAGAAAAGTGTTTTTTAGTGGTTTTTAATAATTTTTGTATTTTTTTGGATTTTTAAAAAGATAAAGAAAATAAAAGGAAACAAATATCAACACACTTAGGCAAATTATTTAACACACCAAAAATAAAGCAAAAATTCAGGAAAAAGTATTTTTATGTTTTTTAAGTTTTTAAGTGTTTTTGGTGAATTTTTGATATTTTTCTAATGGGTAAATTATTTTCTAAAAATCAAATAGTGCTAAAAATCTAGGTACTGTCCAGCAAGGCCTAAAACTCAAAAATAAAATATTTAAGAGTCTCAACAGGCCTTGGAGGTAATTTTCCTGCAATCTAGAAAGGATAAGGAAAATTTAGGCACCCTAATTATTGTTTTTGGATTTTTAAATTATTTATTATAATTTTTGTAAGTTTTTAAGTGTTTTTCAATTTTTAGGTTTTTTAAGAGATGAAAAATAGCCAAAATTGGCTAGAAAATCAAACAACAAGCAAGAAACAGTAGCTAATTTTTTTAGAATTTTTGGAGGTGTTTTTATATTTTTTTGGTATTTTTAAACCTAGATAGTAGCTAAAAAGGAGGTTTTTGAATTTTTAAAAAATACTAAACAAAATCAAAAATGTCCTCAAAAATTCTCAAAAATCCAACAACATGGCAGGAGCCATGTGTCAAATTTTCATCGAATTTGGAGGTGGTTTGATATTTATTCAAAAAATCAAGAAGGGGGCACTGTGCACAGGGACGTAAGTGCAAATACCCTAAAGTCTGAGGGCCAAGGTGCAAAAAGCCCAGCAAGTCACGCGCGTGGCGCGTGCCTGGGGCACTCAGGGGCCTCTTGGTAATAAAAACCAAGTTCCTGGACCTTTTGGTAACTCGTACCAAAAGTCCAGGGGCTTGGATGCAAAAATCCCACTAAAATCCGCACATGCGCATAAACACACTCACAGGGGCATAAATGCAATTACCAAAAAGTAACATTCATTCATTAACCCATCAGAACTACAGGACAATAAATGCAAATAACCCAATAAACACGTGACGAAGCACGTGGGCTCACATACACAGGGGTATAATTGCAAATAAAAACAAGCACAAGGTCCTTAGTGCAAATTACCCTACGTAAATAAAATAACTAAAATATTTACAGGACTAGGACGAAAAAGACAAACTAAGAGGGGGCCCTAAGTAATTTACCCCTTTATTCGTCGACGGCTGGATGCGCGGCACGTGGAAGATCGGGCGGTCCTGGTGAGCTGGCGCTTCTCTTCGTCTGCCCTTGAGCCGGATCGACGGTGGAGGCGAGGACACGTGGAAGATCGAACGGGGTAGGGCTCAGGTGCCTCTCTCCTCTGCTGCTAACGGTCCAGATGAGCCCCTCCAGGTGATCTACGGTAGCTGCTCCTCGGAAGATGGACGGCTGGGATCAGGCCTGGAGCGGAGGAGCCATCGGACGGTGCTGGAGGATGGTGGAAGAACACTCCGCCGGCGAGCTTCGCCGGCCTCGTGTGCGTGCTAGCGTCCTCCTCAGCTGCTCCTGATGATCGGAGAGGATCCGCGGTGATGCCCCGCAGCTGGTGGTAGCCTCCGATGGCCCGGCCGAGCCCTGGAGGGGCTCCGGCGAGGTCGTCGGCGAAGAGCTCCTAGTCTGAACGTATGGGGGTCTCAGCTGACTCCCTTTGGACCTGCAAAGTGAACCAAGAGCTTCGCGGGTCGAGGGCAAAGTGCCTCGACCCAAAGAAGCGGGGTGAAGGTGGCTGGTGGGTCGGTGCGAATGAGCTCCGGCGAGCTGGGGATGGGGGAGCTCGACTCCCAGCTCTGGGGCGAGCTGGGTTGAACGAGTGGGCGTAGAACGTGCGCGAGGGAGTGGCGAAGGTGAGCGTGTGCTCCGATGATCGAAATGATGGACGATATGGCCGGAATCAGAGGAACACGGCGAGGAGGCGATTTGGGCGAAACTAGAAATTACGCGAAATGAAAGGGCGAAAGGGTTACCTGGGTGATGCGGAAGACTGGGCTGGAGTGTGGCTAACTCCTGGTCGTCGCCTCGAAGGTCGTCCCTGCCTGAGGCTCGAGCTCCAGCTAGGTGGCGGAGCACGGCGGCGCACGGCTGCCGGATCGATGGTCGGGCACCCTCCTCCTCGCTGCAACACGGCAGACGGAAGCTGTCACCTTGCTGAATGCAATGGAGGTCACGGGAGTGAAGGTGGAGAGCCAAAGATGGGAGTGGAGTGCGGCGGAGCTCAACCTTTATATGGGTGCAGGTCCGGGAAGGATCGATCGGGTAGGGCGAGCTGAAGCGCGGATCCCAAGGAGGAATGTCGGGCGAGATTCCCGGATGCCTGGGGAACAATTAGGATCCTAGATTAGGTGAAATAGTGATCGGGTTTGGTGGGATTAATTGGGCGAAGTCGGGTCCGCGAACAGGACCCGGGCTCTGGTGGTCCTGGGGAGGTGTTGACCGGGGGTCAACAATCCCCCGTGGACCAATCAGAGCCCGCCAAGGCTTACATTTTTATTTGATTTTTTTGGGGCCTTAAATGGCCGAATTTTCAAAAACTTAAAACATGATAAATATTTGTTTTAATTTTTTCTATTTTTTTGTGATTTTTAATTAATTTTTGGAAATTAAAAAAAAGTATTTACACTATAGCTATACATAGGTATATATACACTATATTGATTTTTGATTTTTGATTTTTAATTAGTTATTTTTATACATTTTTATTCCTATTTTATATTTTATTTATTTATAGCATAAAATGAGGAATAAAAGGCTATTTTTATTTTATTTTTATTAATTATATACATAGGTTAAATAATTAGTTATGTACAATTATATACATGGTATATATATACAATATGTTTTTGTGTTTTTAATTTTGTAATTTTTATTTGATTTTTGTTTTGTTTATTTATTTATGTACAATATATAACATAGAATATTTACAAAAAGTTTTAGAAATAAATAAATTTATTTACAAGGTGAAATAGATAAAGATGATGGACTTATGTACAAGGTGAAGGGATCTTTTTGGATTTTTGATTTTTATCTTTTTGTTTTGTTTTTATGCTTCATAAATATATACAAAATATGTACAAATATTTACAACATATTTTTGGATGAGGAAAATATTTAATTTATTTTTTTACAAATATATACAGGTGTGAGCCCCTATCTCCCTCTACTTGGCTTTTATGCGGTCAGGCCCATGCTGAGCCTTCCCTTGGGTTAGGTTGCTCAATATTTATTCTAAATATTTCCCTCTTTTTCTTTTTCATGTTTATTCTTTTATTTTTGCACAAAAACATGCTAATTATCTATATTTACAAACATGCATGCTTTTGCTAACTTTTCCTATTTACACATATCTACATGCACTTGCATAGGTTTTTGTAGCTAAAATATAAGAATAAAGAGTGATGAATGGGTATTCATCAGTAACTCGTACCAAAAAGTCCAGGGGCTGTTCTGCAAATAACCCACTAAAAGACGCACATGCGGAATTTCAACACTCGCAGGGGCATATATGCAATAACCAAAAAGTTTTCATTCATTAACAAACATCCAGAACTACAGGTCTAATGTCGCAAATACACCAAAACTACACGTGACGAAGCACGTGGCTCATACAAACAGGGGCATAAATGCAAATAAACTAAGGTACGGGGTCCCAAGTGCAAATATCCCAACGTAAATAAAAGGCACAAAATATTTACAGGACTAAATCTAAAAACATAAACTAAGAGGGGGCCTACGGTAAATTACCCCTTTATTACGTCGAGGGCTGGATGATGGACGCGTGGCTGATCTGACGGTACTGGACGCGAGCGCCTCTCTCCTTCCGCACGTGGGCCCGATCGACGTCCGAGAGCGAGACGCGTGGCAGATCTGACGGGTGCTGGTGAATGGCGCCTCTCTCTCTGCTCTGACGGTCCAGATCGCCCCTCTGAATGATCGGGCGGTGACTGCTCCTCCGTGGATGGACGGTCAAGATGAAAACTGGAGCGTTGAGGGCGATCGGACGGTGGTCGAGGATCCTGGAAGAACACTTAGCCGGCGAGCTTCGCCGGCCTCGTGCGAGCGCGGTGGTCCTCCTCAGCTGCCTCTGGATATCGGAACAGGTCCGCGATGAAGTCCTCCAGCTGGTGGTGGCCTCCGATGGCCCAGCCGAGCCCTGGAGGGGCTCCGGCGAGGGCGGCGGAGGAAAGCTCCTGGCCTGGATGTAGGGACGCCTCAGATGGCCTCCTATGGACCTGCAAAGTAGCTCAGAAGCGTCGCGGGTCGAGGGCAAAGTGCCTCGACCCGGTTAGGCGGCGTGAAGGTGATCTGTGCGTCGGGATGAGCGAGCTCCGGCGAGCGACGGACGATGGAGCTCGAACCCCAGCTCCTGTGCGAGCTGGGTTGAACGAAGGGGCGGATAAGGTGCGTGGAGGAAAGGCGATGGTGAACGTGGGTTCCGATGATCGAAAGGATATGCGAGATGGCCGGAATCGACGGAACACGGCGGCGATACGATTTGGGGCAAACTAGAAATTAGGCGAAATAGGAAAGCTAGAAGGTTACCTGGGTGGCGAAGTAGACTAGGCTGGAGCTGAGGTAGCTCCCGGTCGTAGCCTCAAAGGTCGTCCGGTCCTGAGGCTCGAGCTCCTGCACTGGGCGGAGCACGGCGGCGCTACGTCGCCGGATCGATGGTCCGGCCACCCCCTCCTCGCTGCGACACGGGCAATCGAGAGCTGTCACCTCAGGGACTGCTGTGGAGGTCATGGGATGAAGGGTGGAGAGCCAAAGATGGAAAAAGAATGCGGCGGAGCTCAGACTATATACCGTGGAGGGTCCGGCAAGATTCGATCGGGTAGGGTAGCGTGAAGCGCGGATCCCAATGCAATCCCCCGGGCGATGATCTCAGATGCAAGAAGAAGGATTAGGACCCGGGGTTTGCGCGAATGGCGGGCGGATCAGGCGGGGAAAAATCGGAGAAATCGGGTCGACAGCCCGATCCGCGAGAGAAGAGGGTCCGCGGGGGGAGTTGACCGGGGGGTCAACATCCCCGTGGACCAATCAGGAGAGGCCACGTCATAAATAATTTAAAAATTCAAAATAAAATAGGAAATGACCGAATTATTAAAAACTCAAAACATAAAATATTTTTATTTTAATTTTTTCTATTTTTTGGTGATTTTATTTAATTTTTCAAAATAAAAATAAGGTATTTACATAGTAGGTCTATATATAGGTATATGTACAATATAGGGTTTTTAATTTTGATTTTTAATTAGTTATTTTTATACATTTTTATTCCTATTTTATATTTTATTTATTTATAGAATAAAATGAGGAATAAAAGGATATTTTTATTTTATTTTTATTATTTATATACATAGGGGAAATAAAAAGTTATGTACAACTATGTACATGGCATATGTACAATATATTTTTGTTGTTTTAATTTTGTTATTTTTATTTGATTTTTTTGTTTTGTTTCTTTTATTTTATTTTATTTACAATATATATAACATAGAATATTTACAAAAAGTTTTGAAAATAAATAAATTTATTTACAAGGTTAAATACATAAGGAGGCATGGTCTATGTATATGGTGAAAGGGCATTTTTGAATTTTAGATTTTTATTTTGTTTTTAATAGTTTCTAAATATGTACAAGCATATTTTTGGGTGAGGAAAATATGGATATTTACACATGAGCCCCTATCTCCCTCTACTTTGGCTTTTATGCGGTCAGGCCCATGCTGAGCCCTCCCTTGGGTTAGGTCGCTCAATATTTATTCTAAATATTTCCCTCTTTTTCATCTTTATTCTTTTATTTTTGCACAAAAACATGCTAATTATAGATTTTTACAAGATGCATGCTTTTGCTAATTTTTCCTATTTACAAGTATCTACATGCATTTGCATAGGTTTTTGTAGCTAAAATATAAGAATAAAGAGTGATGAATGGGTATTCATCACCTGTTCCCCCTCGATACCCTTTCTTTCGGTTCTGAGAGACATGAGCCAGAGGAGAGATTGGCAGATTTATCAGCACCTGAGTTTGGCTCATTTGATTTTGCAGACGTCATGGCCGGTAGTTCTGAGGATCGCACCAGAGGAGAGCACTTCGTATTGGACCAGGGTACGATCAACTCCACCCTGATCGCCTCACTAGAGACCGTTCAGCAGCAGTTGAGGGATCAGGGAGCATTCATGCTCGATATGAGGAGAGAGTTGGAGCATATGAGAGCTGAGCGCGAGGAGCGCAGAGAGGCCGAGGATCCCAGAGGATGCAGATGCAGCAGCCGCAGCAGCAGCCGCAGCAGCCGCCGCAGCCGCGGCAGGAGGACCACCGAGACCGATGCGAGAGTTGCACAACCCCGGATCGACGCTGACGCACCACTGGGTTGTACTTCCAGCTATCGTGGGGGACTTCAAGTTCCCCCCGAACACCATGCGTTTACTCCCCTGCTTCCACGGGCTCGCCACTGAGGAGCCCCATCTCCACCTCCAGGAGTTTCTTATGATCTGCAGTACTGTCCACGATCGTCTGGTGGACCAGGATACGATTCGGATGATTGCCTTCCCCTTTTCCTTGGCCGACAGAGCAGCCACCTGGCTGAAGCACTTGGAGAAGTTCGTTTACACCTGGGAGCAGCTCCGCACCGAGTACTTGAACAAGTACTATCCACTCGGGCAGACCAATGCAGCGAGAGCCCTCATCAGCAACTTCTCCATGCTCCCCAACGAGCAATTCCATGAGGCATGGGAGAGGTTCCGTGAGCTTACTGATCGATGCCCGCACCACGATATTTTGAAGCCCAACCTTGTGCAGAGCTTTTTCAGCAGGCTGACACCAAAGCTCCAGGGCTTGGTGAACGCTTCTTGTGGCGGTTCTTACTTTGCCAAGGATCACGACCAGGTCTGGGCCATCTACGAGGAGATGGCCGAGAACTACATGGTGATGTCCCAGACCAGGTTGTACACTCAGGACATACCCCAGCAGCAGCCAGGACCCGTGCAGTACCAGAGGATAGCACGGGTCGACGCCGGTCCATCCAGTTCATCCGCAGTAGCAGCAGCATAGGCAGATTCATCTGCTGCGGATATGGGTATCATCAGCGAGAAGTTGGATCGGATGGAGCTGATAAAGAAGAAGCAGTGCCAGGGCATCACTCAGATGGAGCATATGGCACAGACTCTGAGCGACATGAAGACCCAGCTCATGTGTCTCTAGGAGGCACAGATGGCTTCACAGCCCTGTCTTCAGTCGCAAGGCGATACCGGCGGCAGCAGCAGCTCGTCCCAGCGCTCCAGCTCACACCAGCAGCCTAGACAGGTTCACCTTGTACAGGCGGAGCCGTACCAGCAGCAGCAGCCCTCCTACCAGTCACCACCATCTCCAGACTTGCAGATGGTGGTATACCAGCCGGATCAGCCTCTGCCAGTACTCCCGCCAGCCCAGTACGATGCAGAGCCGTTGATGGATGTCAACGGGATTTGGTATGACCGCCCTCAGCCTGGAATCCGACGGGACCATCCCGAATTCAGGTGGGGGAATGGAGGTACCCAGCCCCAGCAGCAGCCATCTGGTCAGGGAGGCCAGTACAGCCAGCAGAGAGATCACCACCAGCAGCAGCCCCCAGTCTACCAGTCACAGCAGCAGTCATCCTACGTTCCTCGTCCCTATCAGCAGGGACAGTCTTGGAGGCGAGAGCAGCCACACCAGCAGCAGCATCCTTCCACTTACCCCTCTCAGCAGCAGCAGCACCAGTTCCAGCAGCCTCATTACCAGAGAGGCTACCCGTCGGGCTCCCATGGTCGACCATATGAGAGCCCCGCCTTGGACGACATAGCCTGCCTCCTCACGGACCAGCAGGCTACTTTTAGACGGGAGATGGACGAGTTCCGCCAGGAGATGCGGGACATTGTGAGAGGGAAGGCCGTTATTCCTGCCCAGATCGAGCCGAACCCCAACAGCCCGAAGCGGAAGTCTGAGCAGGTAGTTTACACTGAGCATGCCACTCCTGGTGATCCGTTTGATGATATATCTTCAGATCTGTTTGATGCTGATTTTGTCACACTTAGGAGCGGTAGGGCACCAGCAGGCGGCGCCTCGTCTGAGCGACGGCACGAGGATACATCCAGGGCGCCAGATGAGGAGAAAGAGAGCGGTGCTGAGGCCGCTCATGATGATGACGGTGGTACTGATGCCACCAAGGATGCTGATCCCACCGGCGGTACTGAGGCCGCCGTTTCACCAGTTCGAGGAGGTGGTACTGACGCCACCTGAGATGCCGAGCCAGAGCGCGGTACTGAGGCCGCGAGACGTCCAGCAAAGCCAGTCCATGATGGTACTGAGGCCACCGGTGTTCATTCTGAGAGAGTTGTTGTCTTTCCTCATTCTGATGTACCTCGGAACAATTTTGTGAATAAAGGAAAAGGTTTAGTTTAATCTGGTCCCACTGTGGTGCTAGATGTATGTGCGGATCTGGCCGTCGAGCCGTCTAGACCTATTCCTAGTCATTCATCTGAGAAGGACCCTATGATCCCCTTCCCTAGAGCCCTTCTGATGGGGAAGGGGAAGAAAAAAGAAAAAGATCCAAAAAAGAGAGAGCAGGAGGAGTTCAGCCAGAGCATGATTGATCGATTCCATATCCAGCTGACCCTTCAGGAGGCTTTGCAGCACATCCCCCTTCTTCAGCGTTCTTTGAGAGACAGGACTACAGTCAGGAGGAGGAGGAGGAACCACCATGCAGAGATTCATGTGCTGACGAAAGCCACGTGTTTTGCGATCCAGAACCGTCTGCCGGCTGATGAATACCCATTCATCACTCTTTATTCTTATATTTTAGCTACAAAAACCTTTGCAAATGCATGTAGATATATGTAAATACAAATAATTACCAAAAGCATGCATTGTGTAAAAACCTATAATTAGCATGTTTTTGTGCAAAAATAAAAGAATAAAGATTAAAAAGAAAAAGAGAGAAATATTTAAGATAAATATTGAGCAACCTAACCCAAGGGAGGGCTCAGCATGGGCCTGACCGCATAAAAGCCAAAGTAGAGGGAGATAGGAGCTCTTGTGTAAATATTTATGTAAATAAAAATAAATATATTTTCCTCACCAAAAATATGCTTGTAAATACTTGGATATATTTAGAAAAATATAAAAACAAAATAAAAAGATAAAAATCAAAAAGGGAACAAAAACATCACCTTCACCATGTACATAAACCATACCTATGTATTTATTTAGCCTTGTAAATATATAAAATTAATTTTTATAATTTTTGTAACTAGTCTATGTTATATATTGTAAATAAATAAAATAAAAACAATGAAAACAAAAAAAAACAAAAATAGAAAAATTAAAAATATAAAAATACATTGTACATATACCATGTATATAAATGTATAGATGTATTTATTTCACTTATGTAAATAGGTAATAAAAATAAGATAAAAATACCTTTTTATTCCTTGTTTTATTCTATAAATAAATAAAATATAAAATAAGGATAAAATTGTATAAAAATAATAATTAAAAATCCAAAAAATCAAAACCCTATATATTGTATATACCTATGTATAGTACATATTATGTATATAGCCTATTTTTATTCCTAAAAATTAATTAAAAATCACTAAAAAATAGAAAAAAATAAAATAAAAATATTTCATGTTTTGAGTTTTTGCAGATTCGGCCCCTAGCTACCCATATTTGTCACGTCAAGATCGAGCCACGTGGCCGAATCCCATTGGGTCCTGGGGATGTTGACCGCCCGGTCAACTAGCCCCCCCAGGACCACTTCCCACGGGTCTGAGCTCCGAACCCGACTTCTCCTATTTCTACCTGCTCGACCCGACACCCATTTCCCTAAACCCCGGCTCTGTTTGGAACCTCCCACACCCGACATCTTCGCCGGGCATCCACCTCGGGATCCGCACGCTTCATCGACCTACCCGAGCCCGTCTTAGCCGAACCCCTCCAATGCATATAAGCGAGCTCCGCCACCTTCTCTCTCCATCTTTGGCCATTCGCCTCCTTCCCTGTGAGCTCCAGAGAGACCGCGAGAGTGACAGCTAGCGCCTCCACCTGTTGCAGCGAGGAGAGGAGGAGGATTCCATTGATCCGGCGACGTAGCCGCCGCAGCTCCGCCACCTGCGAGAGCTTCGAGCCTCGGGCAGAGACGGCCCTCGAGGCGACGACCAGGAGCATCCCCTGCTCCTCCCCAGTCTCTCCGACCACCCAGGTAGCCACTTAGCTTCGCTATTTCCTTTGATTTTAGTTTATCCCCAAATCGCGCCGATGCCGTCATTCTTTGATTCCGACCACCCCGTCACCTATCGCGATCATCGGAATCGATCACCATCACCGACTTCATCCGACGCACCTTCTCCACCCACTCACTCAACCCAGCTCGCACAGGAGCTGGGAACCGGGCTCCTCCGTCCACCACCTTCGCCGGAGCCCGCCGTCCCGACGCACCAGCCACCCCCACTTCACCTAATCGGGTCGAGGCACTTTGCCCTCGACCCGCGAGTCTCCTGAGTTGCTTTGCAGGTCCAACAGAGGCCATCTGAGGCCTTTCCCCGTTCAGACCAGGAGTCTCACCTCCACCACCCTCGTCGGGGCTCTCCCGAGCTCGGCTGGGCCATCGGAGGGCATCAGTAGCTGCGCACCTTCACGCCGGAGCTCTTCCGATTCTCAGGCGCAGCAGAGGAGGCCGGGAGCGTTGCCACGAGACCGGCGAAGTTCGTCGGCCGCCTGTTCATCCAGGACCTCCAGTTGCCGTCGATCTTCCTCTTTCGCTCCAGATTGCATCACGACCGTCCATTAGTGGAGCTGCATCCACCGCCAGATCATCGAAGGATCGACCTCAGCCGGTTGATCACGAGCCACGTCGCTTCCACGCCATCCGATCATACACGTGGCGCGCATCCAGCACGCCCGCTTAATAAAGGGTAATTTACCCTTAGGCCCCTGTCTTTTTTTTATTTCGTTTTAGTCCTGTAAATATTAAATGAAGTTGTTTAGTTTTAGGGTTAATTGCTTAGTGGACCTCGTGCTTTAGTTTATTTGCATCTATACCCTTGTGTGTTGTGAGCCACGTGCTTCGTCACGTGTTGTTTGGGTTATTTGCAGTAGACCACCCTGTAGTTCTGGATGTTATTAAATGAATGAAAGTTTTTAGATAATTGCATTCATAACCCTGTGCGTGGTTTATTTGAGTATGTGCGATATTTTTTGGGTTATTTGCATATAAGACCCCTGGACTTTTGGTACCTGTTACCAAGAAGTCCTCGGGACTTATTTTTCTTACATTTAGGTCCCTGAGTGCCCCAGGCACGCGCGTGATGCGTGTTTTGCTGGGTATTTTGCACCGGGACCCCCAAAACTTTGGGTATTTGCACTTTGGTCCCTATGCATAGTACCCTACCTTTATTTTTGAATAAAATAACAAACCACCTCCAAATCCAACGAAAATTTGAAACATGGCTCCTGCCATGGTGTAGGATTTTTGTGGATTTTTTAGAACATTTTTGATTTTGTTTGATATTTTTAAAAATTCAAAAACATCTATTTTCGCCACTGTCTAGTTTGAAAAATCACAAAAAAATATTAAAACTCCTTCAAAAATTATATAAAAATTATTTACTGCTTAGTTTGCTTAGTTTTATTTTCTAGCCAATTTTGGCTATTTTTCATTACTGGAGAACACTAAAAACCTAAAAACACTCAAAAACCCATAAAAATTATAATAAATAAATTAAAAACCCAAAAATAATAAAATTGGTACCTAAATTTCCCTTGTCTTATCTACTTTACAGGAAAATTACCTCCAGGCCATTTTGAGGCCTTAGATATTTTATCTAGGGCTTTTTGGCTAGGCTGGACAGTACCCTTTGTTTTTGCTACTGTTTGATTTTTAGAAAATAAAATAAACATCAGAAAATTATCAAAAATTCACCAAAAACACTAAAAAATATAAAATACATAAAAACATTTTTGTTTTAATTTTTGGTTGATTTTTGATGCTTTGAATAATTTGTTAAAGTGTGCTTTTCTTTTGTTTTCTTATTTTCTTAATATATTAAAAATCCAAAAAAAATAAAAATAATTGAAAACCATCAAAAATATTTTGTTCTTTTATTTTCTTTATTTTTACTACTTCGTAGGCCTCTCGGCCAACCCGTGCTCCTTGAGTTCAACCCTGGATGCTATACCAGGTTAATCACATAGCAGGACCGCTATTTGAGTTTTGATTGATTTTATCCTTTTGAGTGGTTCATTTTTCTTGATACACATCGCCTGATCGCTTGGGTCGCGACGACCTATTTTCAGTACCTTATACCCTAGTGATCGGGACCTGTTATCAGAATGGCGCCGTTGCCGGGGAGCACGGCTTAGTAATTTTTATTTTCTTTTAGTTTTTTTATTTTCGCAGCTTTTCGCGGCTCTTTCAGAGCTCGCGGCTTTTCGCGGTTTTTGTCTATATTTTATTTTTGTTTTATTTTGTTTTATTTTCTTTTTCTTTTATTTTTGTTTTTGTTTTCTTTTGTGTGTTTATTTTATTTTACATTTTTGCATATATACCCTCATTCTTTTTCATTTTCTTTTTCTGCTTATTATTTGCTTATTTTTATTGGTCTGTCCACTCTGTTTTCTCTTGCGAGGGCCCGAGGACCGAGGCGGCTGATTTCGAGAAGACGATGCAACCGCGGGATTCGGAGGCGGCTCCTTTCGTTGCGGAGCCGCAGGAGAGAGTGAGAGAGGCTTGAGTGGGAGAGGAACTTTTATTTCTATTGCATTAATATTGTAATAATACAGGACACTCTCAGGACTTGTGGACATTGCTTGGACTTAGCGGGTTTGTTTCGCCGAGCACCGGTGTGCTCGAGGGACCCTTAGGATTTTCACGGTTTTCCGTGGCTTTGTTTTCTTTTTATTTTCTTTCTGCCTTTTCCGGTGTTTACGCGGTTTTTGCTCGAGCCCCTAGACTTAGGAATTTCTGGTGATTGTGCCGTAATTAGTAGGATCCCCACACCTAACTGATTGTCTGTTCCCATAGAACGTTAATTGGACCTACTAAAAATCATTAATAAAAATAACCGACTCAGTTGCCTTCGTAGCCTACGTGCCGCAGCCCGTCCTGTAAAGCGCTTTTTCCTACCCCCGATTTGTCGGACAGAGGAGGGACGGGCCAAGACCGGACTCTTTGGCTTGGAGGTCGGTGACCGGTTATACGGTTCTTCGCTAGAAATTGCTCGTCTAGGACTCGGCTTTCCCGTTGCATCATATAGGTAGTTTATTTTCAGTCTTTTAATTCTGCGCGGATCACTTGCATGTAGAGTGCTGGAGACAAGATACGCATTTCTTACTCAGCATGCATCATTGATTTCATCGCGCATCGGCTTTTTCGTCTTCTCCCCCCTGTTTTTGACTTAATAACCAGGAGAACCGAAAAATTCGTTAGGACGTTTGTTTTTATTTGAAAAAGATTAAAAAGAGAAACCATAAAATTGGGACTGGTTAACACTATTGATCTTAAAAACCGCTCACCCTAAAAATTTTGTCTTGGGGAGAGCAACCCCCTCATTGTATGGTTTGGATGCGCGAGAGAGTGACCCGCACCCTAGATAGAGCCCTCCGGTGCTAGTCCCGACTGATTACCGACTCTTCCGTGCGGGCCAGTCGGTTGGGATAGCATCGGGTATCCTAACAGGTCACGTAAGCGCTCTGATATTTTGTGTGTTCACCTAATAAAATCGACAAGATAATTTGACCGAACTTTCACGGTCTTCAGCTCGCTTCGCGTTGGTGAACCGGGGGTTTGTCTTGTGATCATAGTTGCTCCAGATCTCATCTGCCCTACTCGACCAGATCAAGATGATGGGTAGACGCTCTCTTAGGCAGCCTCTGGCTGCACCGCTTTCGGGCACGTCTACCTCATCATCTAGGTTGGCCCGCGAGAGCCAAGACCAGCTCTCCGAGCCCGAGTACGATTCCGCCCTGTTCCCCCTCGATCCCCTTTCTTTCCTGCCTGAGAGACACGAGCCCGAGTAGAGACTGATTGATTTGACAGCACCTGAGTTGGCTCGTTTGATTTTGCAGACGTCATGGCCGGGAGCCGGCAGTTCAGATGATCACTCCCGTCAGCCCGAGCATTTTGTACTAGATCAGGGAGCGATCAACTCCACCCTGATCGCATCATTAGAGACAGTTCAGCAGCAGTTACGCGATCAGGGAGCATTTATGATTGAGATGAGGCGAGAGTTGGAGAGGCTCAGAGCAGAGCGAGACCGGCAGAGCGAGCCTGAGGAGATACCTGATGCAGAGGCACGAGCCGCAGCAGCCGCAGCAGCCGCAGCCGCCGCAGTGGCAGCCGCCGCGGCAGGAGGACCACCGAGACCGATGCGGGAGTTGCACAACCCTGGATCTACACTGATGCACCATTGGGTGGTGGTACCTGCTATCGTGGGGGACTTCAAGTTCCCCCCGAACACCCTGCAGATGCTTCCCCGTTTTCACGGGCTTGCCACCGAGGAGCCCCATCTCAACCTTCAGGAGTTCCTGATGATTTGCAGTACTGTCCACGACCGCCATGTGGACCATGATACGATTCGGATGATTGCTTTCCCCTTCTCACTAGCAGACAGAGCAGCCACCTGGCTGAAGCATCTGGAGAAGTTCGTCTACACCTGGGAGCAGCTCCGCACCGAGTACTTGAACAAGTACTATCCACTCGGGCGGACGAATGCAGCGAGGGCCCTGATCAGCAACTTCTCCATGCTCCCCAATGAGCAATTTCACGAGGCATGGGAGAGGTTTAGAGAGCTCACGGACAGATGCCCGCACCACGACATCATGAAGCCGAACCTTGTGCAGAGCTTCTTCAGCGGGTTGACACCAGAGCTTCAGGGTCTGGTGAATGCTTCTTGTGGCGGGTCCTATTTCACCAAGGACCACGACCAGGTCTGGGCCATCTTCGAGGAGATGGCTGAGAATTATATGGTGATGTCCCAGACGTGGCTGTACACACAGAGACCCCAGCCGCAGCAGCCAGGATCCGTGCAGTACCAGCGGATAGCACGGGTCGATGCAGGTCCATCTAATTCGTCCGCAGTCGCAGCAGCACAGGCAGAGTCGTCCGCTGCGGACATGGGGATCATCAGCGAGAAGTTGGACCGCATGGAGCTGATTGAGAAGAAGCAGTGCCAGAGCCTCACTCAGATGGATCAGATGGCACAGACTCTGAGCGACATGAAGACCCAGCTCATGTGTCTCCAGGAGGCACAAACGGCTTCACAGCCCCGTCTTCAGTCGCGAGGCGACTCCGGCGGCAGCAGCAGCTCATCCCAGCGCTCTAGCACCCTATAGCAGCCTAGACAGGTTCATCTTGTACAGGCAGAGCCGTACCAGCAGCCGCAGCCCACCTACCAGTCCCCACCATCTCCAGACATGCAGATGGTGGTCTACCAGCCGGACCAGCCTCTGGCAGTACTCCCGCCAGCCCCCTACGATGCAGAGCCGTTGATGGATGTCAACGGGACTTGGTACGACCGCCCCCAGTCTGGGATCCGACGAGATCATCCCGGATTCAGGTGGGGGAATGGAGGTACCCAGCCCCAGCAGCAGCCAGCCGGTCAGGGAGGGCAGTACTCCCAGCAGAGAGATCACCACCAGCAGCAGCCCCCAGTCTACCAGTCACAGCAGCAGTCATCCTACGTTCCTCGTCCCTATCAGCAGGGACAGTCTTGGAGGCGAGAGCAGCCACACCAGCAGCAGCATCCTTCCACTTACCCCTCTCAGCAGCAGCAGCACCAGTTCCAGCAGCCTCATTACCAGAGAGGCTACCCGTCGGGCTCCCATGGTCGACCATATGAGAGCCCCGCCTTGGACGACATAGCCTGCCTCCTCACGGACCAGCAGGCTACTTTTAGACGGGAGATGGACGAGTTCCGCCAGGAGATGCGGGACATTGTGAGAGGGAAGGCCGTTATTCCTGCCCAGATCGAGCCGAACCCCAACAGCCCGAAGCGGAAGTCTGAGCAGGTAGTTTACACTGAGCATGCCACTCCTAGTGATCCGTTTGATGATATATCTTCAGATCTGTTTGATGCTGATTTTGTCACACTTAGGAGCGGTAGGGCACCAGCAGGCGGCGCCTCGTCTGAGCGACGGCACGAGGATACATCCAGGGCGCCAGATGAGGAGAAAGAGAGCGGTGCTGAGGCCGCTCATGATGATGACGGTGGTACTGATGCCACCAAGGATGCTGATCCCACCGGCGGTACTGAGGCCGCCGTTTCACCAGTTCGAGGAGGTGGTACTGACGCCACCTGAGATGCCGAGCCAGAGCACGGTACTGAGGCCGCGAGACGTCCAGCAAAGCCAGTCCATGATGGTACTGAGGCCACCGGTGTTCATTCTGAGAGAGTTGTTGTCTTTCCTCATTCTGATGTACCTCGGAACAATTTTGTGAATAAAGGAAAAGGTTTAGTTTAATCTGGTCCCACTGTGGTGCTAGATGTATGTGCGGATCTGGCCGTCGAGCCGTCTAGACCTATTCCTAGTCATTCATCTGAGAAGGACCCTATGATCCCCTTCCCTAGAGCCCTTCTGATGGGGAAGGGGAAGAAAAAAGAAAAAGATCCAAAAAAGAGAGAGCAGGAGGAGTTCAGCCAGAGCATGATTGATCGATTCCATATCCAGCTGACCCTTCAGGAGGCTTTGCAGCACATCCCCCTTCTTCAGCGTTCTTTGAGAGACAGGACTACAGTCAGGAGGAGGAGGAGGAACCACCATGCAGAGATTCATGTGCTGACGAAAGCCACGTGTTTTGCGATCCAGAACCGTCTGCCGGCTGATGAATACCCATTCATCACTCTTTATTCTTATATTTTAGCTACAAAAACCTTTGCAAATGCATGTAGATATATGTAAATACAAATAATTACCAAAAGCATGCATTGTGTAAAAACCTATAATTAGCATGTTTTTGTGCAAAAATAAAAGAATAAAGATTAAAAAGAAAAAGAGAGAAATATTTAAGATAAATATTGAGCAACCTAACCCAAGGGAGGGCTCAGCATGGGCCTGACCGCATAAAAGCCAAAGTAGAGGGAGATAGGAGCTCTTGTGTAAATATTTATGTAAATAAAAATAAATATATTTTCCTCACCAAAAATATGCTTGTAAATACTTGGATATATTTAGAAAAATATAAAAACAAAATAAAAAGATAAAAATCAAAAAGGGAACAAAAACATCACCTTCACCATGTACATAAACCATACCTATGTATTTATTTAGCCTTGTAAATATATAAAATTAATTTTTATAATTTTTGTAACTAGTCTATGTTATATATTGTAAATAAATAAAATAAAAACAATGAAAACAAAAACAAAACAAAAATAGAAAAATTAAAAATATAAAAATACATTGTACATATACCATGTATATAAATGTATAGATGTATTTATTTCACTTATGTAAATAGGTAATAAAAATAAGATAAAAATACCTTTTTATTCCTTGTTTTATTCTATAAATAAATAAAATATAAAATAAGGATAAAATTGTATAAAAATAATAATTAAAAATCCAAAAAATCAAAACCCTATATATTGTATATACCTATGTATAGTACATATTATGTATATAGCCTATTTTTATTCCTAAAAATTAATTAAAAATCACTAAAAAATAGAAAAAAATAAAATAAAAATATTTCATGTTTTGAGTTTTTGCAGATTCGGCCCCTAGCTACCCATATTTGTCACGTCAAGATCGAGCCACGTGGCCGAATCCCATTGGGTCCTGGGGATGTTGACCGCCCGGTCAACTAGCCCCCCCAGGACCACTTCCCACGGGTCTGAGCTCCGGACCCGACTTCTCCTATTTCTACCTGCTCGACCCGACACCCATTTCCCTAAACCCCGGCTCCGTTTTGAACCTCCCACACCCGACACCTTCGCCGGGCATCCACCTCGGGATCCGCACGCTTCATCGACCTACCCGAGCCCGTCTTAGCCGAACCCCTCCAATGCATATAAGCGAGCTCCGCCACCTTCTCTCTCCATCTTTGGCCATTCGCCTCCTTCCCTGTGAGCTCCAGAGAGACCGCGAGAGTGACAGCTAGCGCCTCCACCTGTTGCAGCGAGGAGAGGAGGAGGATTCCATTGATCCGGCGACGTAGCCGCCGCAGCTCCGCCACCTGCGAGAGCTTCGAGCCTCGGGCAGAGACGGCCCTCGAGGCGACGACCAGGAGCATCCCCTGCTCCTCCCCAGTCTCTCCGACCACCCAGGTAGCCACTTAGCTTCGCTATTTCCTTTGATTTTAGTTTATCCCCAAATCGCGCCGATGCCGTCATTCTTTGATTCCGACCACCCCGTCACCTATCGCGATCATCGGAATCGATCACCATCACCGCCTTCATCCGACGCACCTTCTCCACCCACTCACTCAACCCAGCTCGCACAGGAGCTGGGAACCGGGCTCCTCCGTCCACCACCTTCGCCGGAGCCCGCCGTCCCGACGCACCAGCCACCCCCACTTCGCCTAATCGGGTCGAGGCACTTTGCCCTCGACCCGCGAGTCTCCTGAGTTGCTTTGCAGGTCCAACAGAGGCCATCTGAGGCCTTTCCCCGTTCAGACCAGGAGTCTCACCTCCACCACCCTCGTCGGGGCTCTCCCGAGCTCGGCTGGGCCATCGGAGGGCATCAGTAGCTGCGCACCTTCACGCCGGAGCTCTTCCGATTCTCAGGCGCAGCAGAGGAGGCCGGGAGCGTTGCCACGAGACCGGCGAAGTTCGTCGGCCGCCTGTTCATCCAGGACCTCCAGTTGCCGTCGATCTTCCTCTTTCGCTCCAGATTGCATCACGACCGTCCATTAGTGGAGCTGCATCCACCGCCAGATCATCGAAGGATCGACCTCAGCCGGTTGATCACGAGCCACGTCGCTTCCACGCCATCCGATCATACACGTGGCGCGCATCCAGCACGCCCGCTTAATAAAGGGTAATTTACCCTTAGGCCCCTGTCTTTTTTTTATTTCGTTTTAGTCCTGTAAATATTAAATGAAGTTGTTTAGTTTTAGGGTTAATTGCTTAGTGGACCTCGTGCTTTAGTTTATTTGCATCTATACCCTTGTGTGTTGTGAGCCACGTGCTTCGTCACGTGTTGTTTGGGTTATTTGCAGTAGACCACCCTGTAGTTCTGGATGTTATTAAATGAATGAAAGTTTTTAGATAATTGCATTCATAACCCTGTGCGTGGTTTATTTGAGCATGTGCGATATTTTTTGGGTTATTTGCATATAAGACCCCTGGACTTTTGGTACCTGTTACCAAGAAGTCCTCGGGACTTATTTTTCTTACATTTAGGTCCCTGAGTGCCCCAGGCACGCGCGTGACGTGTGTTTTGCTGGGTATTTTGCACCGGGACCCCAAAACTTTGGGTATTTGCACTTTGGTCCCTATGCATAGTACCCTACCTTTATTTTTGAATAAAATATCAAACCACCTCCAAATCCAACGAAAATTTGAAACATGGCTCCTGCCATGGTGTAGGATTTTTGTGGATTTTTGAGAACATTTTTGATTTTGTTTGATATTTTTAAAAATTCAAAAACATCTATTTTCGCCACTTTCTAGTTTGAAAAATCACAAAAAAATATTAAAACTCCTTCAAAAATTATATAAAAATTACTTACTGCTTAGTTTGCTTAGTTTTATTTTCTAGCCAATTTTGGCTATTTTTCATTACTGGAGAACACTAAAAACCTAAAAACACTCAAAAACCCATAAAAATTATAATAAATAAATTAAAAACCCAAAAATAATAAAATTGGTACCTAAATTTCCCTTGTCTTATCTACTTTACAGGAAAATTACCTCCAGGCCATTTTGAGGCCTTAGATATTTTATCTAGGGCTTTTTGGCTAGGCTGGACAGTACCCTTTGTTTTTGCTACTGTTTGATTTTTAGAAAATAAAATAAACATCAGAAAATTATCAAAAATTCACCAAAAACACTAAAAAATATAAAATACATAAAAACATTTTTGTTTTAATTTTTGGTTGATTTTTGATGCTTTGAATAATTTGTTAAAGTGTGCTTTTCTTTTGTTTTCTTATTTTCTTAATATATTAAAAATCCAAAAAAAAATAAAAATAATTGAAAACCATCAAAAATATTTTGTTCTTTTATTTTCTTTATTTTTACTACTTCGTAGGCCTCTCGGCCAACCCGTGCTCCTTGAGTTCAACCCTGGATGCTATACCAGGTTAATCACATAGCAGGACCGCTATTTGAGTTTTGATTGATTTTATCCTTTTGAGTGGTTCATTTTTCTTGATACACATCGCCTGATCGCTTGGGTCGCGACGACCTATTTTCAGTACCTTATACCCTAGTGATCGGGACCTGTTATCAGAATGGCGCCGTTGCCGGGGAGCACGGCTTAGTAATTTTTATTTTCTTTTAGTTTTTTTATTTTCGCAGCTTTTCGCGGCTCTTTCAGAGCTCGCGGCTTTTCGCGGTTTTTGTCTATATTTTATTTTTGTTTTATTTTGTTTTATTTTCTTTTTCTTTTATTTTTGTTTTTGTTTTCTTTTGTGTGTTTATTTTATTTTACATTTTTGCATATATACCCTCATTCTTTTTCATTTTCTTTTTCTGCTTATTATTTGCTTATTTTTATTGGTCTGTCCACTCTGTTTTCTCTTGCGAGGGCCCGAGGACCGAGGCGGCTGATTTCGAGAAGACGACGCAACCGCGGGATTCGGAGGCGGCTCCTTTCGTTGCGGAGCCGCAGGAGAGAGTGAGAGAGGCTTGAGTGGGAGAGGAACTTTTATTTCTATTGCATTAATATTGTAATAATACAGGACACTCTCAGGACTTGTGGACATTGCTTGGACTTAGCGGGTTTGTTTCGCCGAGCACCGGTGTGCTCGAGGGACCCTTAGGATTTTCACGGTTTTCCGTGGCTTTGTTTTCTTTTTATTTTCTTTCTGCCTTTTCCGGTGTTTACGCGGTTTTTGCTCGAGCCCCTAGACTTAGGAATTTCTGGTGATTGTGCCGTAATTAGTAGGATCCCCACACCTAACTGATTGTCTGTTCCCATAGAACGTTAATTGGACCTACTAAAAATCATTAATAAAAATAACCGACTCAGTTGCCTTCGTAGCCTACGTGCCGCAGCCCGTCCTGTAAAGCGCTTTCTCCTACCCCCGATTTGTCGGACAGAGGAGGGACGGGCCAAGACCGGACTCTTTGGCTTGGAGGTCGGTGACCGGTTATACGGTTCTTCGCTAGAAATTGCTCGTCTAGGACTCGGCTTTCCCGTTGCATCATATAGGTAGTTTATTTTCAGTCTTTTAATTCTGCGCGGATCACTTGCATGTAGAGTGCTGGAGACAAGATACGCATTTCTTACTCAGCATGCATCATTGATTTCATCGCGCATCGGCTTTTTCGTCTTCTCCCCCCTGTTTTTGACTTAATAACCAGGAGAACCGAAAAATTCGTTAGGACGTTTGTTTTTATTTGAAAAAGATTAAAAAGAGAAACCATAAAATTGGGACTGGTTAACACTATTGATCTTAAAAACCGCTCACCCTAAAAATTTTGTCTTGGGGAGAGCAACCCCCTCATTGTATGGTTTGGATGCGCGAGAGAGTGACCCGCACCCTAGATAGAGCCCTCCGGTGCTAGTCCCGACTGATTACCGACTCTTCCGTGCGGGCCAGTCGGTTGGGATAGCATCGGGTATCCTAACAGGTCACGTAAGCGCTCTGATATTTTGTGTGTTCACCTAATAAAATCGACAAGATAATTTGACCGAACTTTCACGGTCTTCAGCTCGCTTCGCGTTGGTGAACCGGGGGTTTGTCTTGTGATCATAGTTGCTCCAGATCTCATCTGCCCTACTCGACCAGATCAAGATGATGGGTAGACGCTCTCTTAGGCAGCCTCTGGCTGCACCGCTTTCGGGCACGTCTACCTCATCATCTAGGTTGGCCCGCGAGAGCCAAGACCAGCTCTCCGAGCCCGAGTACGATTCCGCCCTGTTCCCCCTCGATCCCCTTTCTTTCCTGCCTGAGAGACACGAGCCCGAGGAGAGACTGATTGATTTGACAGCACCTGAGTTGGGCTCGTTTGATTTTGCAGACGTCATGGCCGGAGCCGGCAGTTCAGATGATCACTCCCGTCAGCCCGAGCATTTTGTACTAGATCAGGGAGCGATCAACTCCACCCTGATCGCATCATTAGAGACAGTTCAGCAGCAGTTACGCGATCAGGGAGCATTTATGATTGAGATGAGGCGAGAGTTGGAGAGGCTCAGAGCAGAGCGAGACCGGCAGAGCGAGCCTGAGGAGATACCTGATGCAGAGGCACGAGCCGCAGCAGCCGCAGCAGCCGCAGCCGCCGCAGTGGCAGCCGCCGCGGCAGGAGGACCACCGAGACCGATGCGGGAGTTGCACAACCCTGGATCTACACTGATGCACCATTGGGTGGTGGTACCTGCTATCATGGGGGACTTCAAGTTCCCCCCGAACACCCTGCAGATGCTTCCCCGTTTTCACGGGCTTGCCACCGAGGAGCCCCATCTCAACCTTCAGGAGTTCCTGATGATTTGCAGTACTGTCCACGACCGCCATGTGGACCATGATACGATTCGGATGATTGCTTTCCCCTTCTCACTAGCAGACAGAGCAGCCACCTGGCTGAAGCATCTGGGGAAGTTCGTCTACACCTGGGAGCAGCTCCGCACCGAGTACTTGAACAAGTACTATCCACTCGGGCGGACGAATGCAGCGAGGGCCCTTATCAGCAACTTCTCCATGCTCCCCAATGAGCAATTTCACGAGGCATGGGAGAGGTTTAGAGAGCTCACGGACAGATGCCCGCACCACGACATCATGAAGCCGAACCTTGTGCAGAGCTTCTTCAGCGGGTTGACACCAGAGCTTCAGGGTCTGGTGAATGCTTCTTGTGGCGGGTCCTATTTCACCAAGGACCACGACCAGGTCTGGGCCATCTTCGAGGAGATGGCTGAGAATTATATGGTGATGTCCCAGACGTGGCTGTACACACAGAGACCCCAGCCGCAGCAGCCAGGATCCGTGCAGTACCAGCGGATAGCACGGGTCGATGCAGGTCCATCTAATTCGTCCGCAGTCGCAGCAGCACAGGCAGAGTCGTCCGCTGCGGACATGGGGATCATCAGCGAGAAGTTGGACCGCATGGAGCTGATTGAGAAGAAGCAGTGCCAGAGCCTCACTCAGATGGATCAGATGGCACAGACTCTGAGCGACATGAAGACCCAGCTCATGTGTCTCCAGGAGGCACAAACGGCTTCACAGCCCCGTCTTCAGTCGCGAGGCGACTCCGGCAGCAGCAGCAGCTCATCCCAGCGCTCTAGCACCCTATAGCAGCCTAGACAGGTTCATCTTGTACAGGCAGAGCCGTACCAGCAGCCGCAGCCCACCTACCAGTCCCCACCATCTCCAGACATGCAGATGGTGGTCTACCAGCCGGACCAGCCTCTGGCAGTACTCCCGCCAGCCCCCTACGATGCAGAGCCGTTGATGGATGTCAACGGGACTTGGTACGACCGCCCCCAGTCTGGGATCCGACGAGATCATCCCGGATTCAGGTGGGGGAATGGAGGTACCCAGCCCCAGCAGCAGCCAGCCGGTCAGGGAGGGCAGTACTCCCAGCAGAGAGATCACCAGCCGCAACAGCAGCCCCCAGCTTACCAGTCACACCAGCCATCATCCTTCGTTCCTCGTCCCTATCAGCAGTAGGGACAGTCGTGGAGACGTGAGCAGCAGGCTCACCCAACATACCAGCAGCATCCCTCTTCCTACCCCTCTCAGCAGCACCACCAGCAGTTCCAGCAGCCTCAGCACCAGAGAGGCTACCCGTCAGGCTCCCATGAGAGCCCCGCCTTGGATGACGTCGCCCGCCTCCTCACGGATTAGCAGGCCACATTTAGACGGGAGACGGACGAGTTCCGCCAGGAGATGCGGGACCTGGTGAGAGGGAAGGCCGCCATTCCTGCATAGATCGAGCCGAACCCGAACAACCTCAAGAGGAAGTCTGAGCAGGTAGTTTCTACTGAGCATGCCACTCCTAGTGACCCATTTGATGATACATCTTCGGATCTATTTGATGCTGATTTTGTTACACTTAGGAGCGGTAGGACACCAGCAGGCGGCGGCGCCTCGTCTGAGCTACACCACGAGGATACTTCCGGGGCGCCACATGAGGAGGAGGAGAGCGGTACTGAGGCCGCTCCATATGACGATGGTGGTACTGATGCCGCCAAGGATGCTGATTCCACCGGCGGTACTGAGGTCGCCGCTTCACCAGTTCGAGGAGGTGGTACTGACGCCACCCGTTTAGCCGAGCCACCCCGCGGTACTGATGCCGCGAGACGTCCAGCAGCAGCAGCAGCAGAGTCAGCCCATGGTGGTACTGAGGCCACCAGTGTTTGTCGTGATAGAGATGTTGTCTTTCCTTCAGTTCATGTACCTCAGAACACTGTTGTGAATAAAGGAAAAGGTTTAGTTTCTTCTGGTCCCACTGTGGTGCTTGATGTATGTGTGGATCCGGCCGTTGAGTCATCTAGGCCTTTTCCTAGTCCTTCTTCTGCGAAGGACCCTGTGATCCCCTTCCCTAGAGCCCTTCAGATGGGGAAGGGGAAGAAAAAATAAAAAGATCCAAAAAAGAGAGAGCTTGAGGAGTTCAACCAGAGCATGATAGACCGATTCCACATCCAGCTGACCCTCCAGGAGGCTTTGCAGCACATCCCCCTTCTCCAGCGATCTTTGAGAGACAGGACCACAGTCAGGAGGAGGAGGAGGAACCACACTTCAGAGATACATGTGCTGACGAAAGCCACGTGTTTTGTGATCCAGAACCGACTGCCAGCCAAGAGGCCAGATTCAGGGGCCCCGTATGTCAGATGCCAGATCAGTGAGCAGAGGTTCGACCGTACTCTACTAGATAGCGGATCGTCGATCAACCTTCTTCCGGCAGCCCTTCTCGACCGCTTCGAGTTGGGCACTCTTCGACAGAGCTGGACAGTCCTTCAGTTCGCTGATCGATCTGTCAAGAGGCCGAAGGGGTTGTTACGAGACGTTATTGTCACGATTCAGGGCCTGAAATTCCCCGTGAACTTCGTAGTGTTGGACATGGAGATCCCTGATTCAGTGGACGATACCCCCATCATCCTTGGTCGTCCGTTCTTGGCCACAGCCAAGGCGGTGACTGATCATGACAGCGGGAAGGTGTACTTTCGCGTCGAGGGCGAGAGTATACAAATAGAGACGGTCGAGGACTACAGAGCTAGAGAGAGATCATGCTCAGAGGCCAGTACCGATTCAGAGCAGCTGACAGGCGCAGAGCCAGACATCCACCAGGACTGTGATTTTATGATCACAGACGATGAGGCAGCTTGGGTAGATCCAGCAGCACAGACCATCCTCTCATTTTCAGATACAGCTGATGCCGAGATGATAGCAGAGGAGAGTCTGGAGAGCACAGCCCTGGTTCAGGATACCACAGAGGCAGCAGAGCCGGTCCTTGATCGCGACACGAGTTTTAGTGATGGTGGTGCTGAGGCCACCTTGCTTTACGGTGGTACTGATGCCACCGCAGTTGATACAGATCCCTCGGATTCAGAGTCTGATTGGGCAGATTGTGATGATAAGATGCCAGACCTGAGTCCACCTGAGCCTACAGAGGAGGAGGTAGATGCAGCACAGATCAGAGACAGCACAGTTGAGCAGCCTTCTCCAGATCCAGTTTGTGAGAGTGCGCTTTCTTTCTCCCAGGCAGATTTGGCAGACTTAGCAGCATTCACTCATTTTCTTCCGCAGCCAGATTTACCAGCACCCAGCATTCCAGAGCTGAAGCCGCTCCCTACTTCGCTGAAGTATCGATTCCTTGCGGGAGAGCCAGAGATGTACCCAGTCATTATCTCCGTCGATTTGACTAGAGAGCAGGAATCCCGTTTGATGGGGGTTCTTGAAAGGAATCGCAAGGCGATCGGATGGAGCGTAGCAGATCACCATGGGATTAGTCCATCAGTGTGCTCCCACCATATCTATCTCGAGGAGGGGGCGAAGCCGTCGCGTGAGTTCCAGCGGCGAGTAAACCCCAACCTGAGAGAGGTTGTGATGAAGGAAATATCGAAATGGTGGAGTGCAGATTTTATTTATCCCATTTCCGACTCCAAGTGGGTCAGCCCCTTGCATGTGGTGCCCAAGAAGACGGGCATCACGACTGTGATCAGTGAGTCGGGAGAGGAGATCGCTACACGAGTACCCACCTCTTGGAGGGTCTGTGTTGACTACAGGAGACTCAACCAGGCCACCAAGAAGGACCATTTCCCCCTGCCTTTTATTGACCAGATTATTGAGAGACTGGCAGGGAAGAGCCATTATTGCTTCCTGGATGGGTACTCGGGCTACAACCAAGTGGCCATCGCTCCTGAGGATCAGGAGGAGACCACCTTTACCTGTCCCTTCGGCACATATGCTTTTCGACGCATGCCATTTGGGCTATGCAATGCCCCTGCGACTTTTCAGAGGTGCATGCTGTCGATCTTCTCGGACATGGTAGGGGAGTGTTTAGAGGTCTTCATGGACGATTTCTCGGTCTACGGCGACGGATTCGACTCCTGTCTTGACTGCCTAGACCGAGTACTCCAGCGATGTATTGAGCATCATTTGGTGTTATCTTGGGAGAAGAGTCACTTCATGGTGACTCAAGGGACGGTGCTTGGCCACATCATCTCCAACAGGGGCATGGAGGTTGATCCAGCCAAGGTTGATGTCATTAGGAAACTCGCACCGCCGTCCAATCTGAGGCAGCTACGGTCATTTCTGGGGCACGTTGGATTTTATAGGAGATTTATTCAGGATTTCAGCAGGATTGCCCGACCGTTGACTGACCTCTTGACGAAAGACACCGAGTTCCTTGTCGATGACAAGTGTCTTTCGTCCTTTGCGACTCTCCAGCAGTGTGTCATTGAGGCTCCTGTCCTCCAGCCGCCTGATTGGTCTCTCCCATTCGAGATCATGACGGATGCCTCCGACTTTGCCGTAGGGGCTGTGCTGGGACAGAGGAGGGATGGAGTTCCATTTGCCATACACTACGCTAGCCGCACATTGGATTCCGCCCAGCGGAATTACACGGTTACAGAGAAGGAGATGCTAGCTGTAGTGTTTGCCCTGGATAAGTTCAGATCATATATCATTGGATCTAGAGTGACTTTGTACACAGATCACACCGCCATCAGGTACCTCATGGCAAAGAAGGATGCCAAGGCCAGACTGACTAGATGGATCCTTCTACTCCAGGAGTTCGATATTGAGATCAAGGATAAGCCTGGAGTCAAGAATGTGGTGGCGGATCATCTCTCCCATTTAGAGCAGCCTGAGGAGTCTGAGCAGATTGATCCTATTCGAGATACCTTCCCAGATGAGGCGATCCTTGCTATCGCCTCACTCCCATGGTATGCCGATATTGTGAACTTTCTCGTTGCTGGGAAAGTCCCACAAGATTGGCCCAGGCAGAGGCTTGAGACCTTCCTTGCGAAGGCCAAGTCCTACCATTGGGAGGATCCCATCCTTTACCACGAAGGAGGGGATAGCGTCTGGCGTCGGTGTATTCCTCAGGAGGAACACCATAGCATCCTCACTTACTGCCACAAGCTTGAGGCAGGAGGACATCATTATGGGAGGAGAACGGCACAGAAAGTGCTCCAATCCGGCTTGTGGTGGCCTACCCTCTTCAAGTACTCAGATGAGTTCGTGAAGAGATGTACTGACTGTCAGAGGATGGGCACTTGTGGACAGCGTGATATGATGCCGATGCAACCCATTCACTTCTGTGAGGTTTTTGACGCATGGGGCATCGATTTCATGGGTCCATTCCCTAAGAGTCAGGGATTTGAGTACATTCTGTTGGCCGTTGATTATGTTAGTCGTTGGGTAGAGTCTATCCCCACCCGAGCCGCTGATGCGAGGACAGTTTGCAGATTCTTGAGGAAGCATATCATCACGCAGTTCGGAGTTCCACGAGTTCTTGTTTCTGATGGGGATCTCACTTCATCAACGACCAGGTGAAGGCACTTGCTAGCGAGTTCGGCATAGACCATCGTGTTGCTACACCTTACCATCCACAGACGAATGGTCTAGCCGAAGTGTCGAATAGGGAGATCAAGACTATTCTGCAGAAAGTCGTCCGCCCTGACCGAAAGGATTGGTCACAGCTTTTGGACTCGGTCTTGTGGGCATATAGGACGTCTTTCAAGACACCTTTGGGTACATCTCCCTTTCGCCTCGTGTATGGCAAGCCATGCCATTTACCTGTTGAGTTGAGGCACAAGTCACTTTGGGCAGTTACTGATATTCTTATGGATCCAGATGGTATGGGAGACCAGAGGAGGGCAGAGTTAGCTGCCCTAGAGGAGCTTAGAGACGCAGCTTTCTCAAGCAGCCTACATTATAAGGAGAAAGTGAAGGAGTGGCATGATTCTCATATCAGCCACAAACATTTTGAGATTGGACAGAGAGTATGGCTGTTTGATGCGAGGCTACGATTATTTCCAGGGAAGCTACAGAGCAAATGAAAGGGACCTTATCTGGTTAGAAAGGTACACGACAACGGTAGCATCGACATATCTGAGTTGTCTTCTGAGAGTACCTTTCGAGTAAACGGCCAGTGGCTCAAGCCATTTCTAGATCATGAGCCGCGGGTCGTTGATCTTGCCCCTATTCATTTTGCGTGAGATGTGGTCTTTGACTCACATCTAATGCATCTCATGCTTGAGTTTCACTGATCTTCCGCCTTGTATAGATCCAGATGTCCATATCACCACATTCTTTAGTCCCACATCCCTTTCTTCATCTTGTGATTATGCTATACTTAGGGTGCACTTTACCCTAAGTATAGGGGGGATGTGAGACCTTTTGAGTATTTCTTTTGTTTCTGTCTACCCCTGTTTTTGCTGCCTATACTTAGGGATATTTCACCCTAAGTATAGGGGGGTAGACCCTGTACATTCTCCACTCGGTTTTCCCTTAGTGTACAGCCTGCTATACTTAGGATTATTTGATCCTAAGTATAGGGGGAAGACCCGAGACCCTTTTGACTTTTTCATTTCATTCTTCTTCTTTGTATATAGCCTTCCTCTTCACTTCCTTATACCTAGCACGAGTTATGTCTTCTTCATCGATCTTGACTCTGAGGACATCGTTCGAGCTAAGTATGGGGGGGTGTATATATTTCATATATACTTTAGCCATAACTCGTACTTTGTGTGAGTGTGTTAATAAATAAAATGGCTAAAAACCACAAAAATTAAAAATTTTTCATGTACATGAACTTCTTTTATTTGCACATAAATAGCTAGTGTACAAATTATTTTTGTAAAAATGATTTCAAAAATCTTTTGTGTAAAGCTTGTGTAAATATTTTTGTATCAAAATTATGTATATAGTACAAAATTTTTCCAAAATGTTTTGAAAATCAAAAGTTTGCAAAAATATTGTGTAAATGTGTGTAAATATCTTTTTGCAAAACTTGCACTTCATGCATCATCATTTCATGATTTCAAAACATTTTTCAAAAATTTTGCATGATTGTAAAAATTTGTGTAAATAAGCATCTTTTTGTACATATGTATATAGTTTTTCTGGATGATAGTTGACATTTAAACTAGCCTGGAATCAAATTGAGAAATGGAGCTTGATTAAGATCTTATCCACCTAACTTCTAAGAGGAACCTTATAGGGCTTAGGTTTAAGGCTTTTCAGGTCCATGGTGACTTAATTCTTTGAGTCCACTAGGCTATGATCACATGTCATCTCAATGAGCCTAAGTAGAGCACTTAACAACAACACATGACTCATATAGACAATGGCTTTACTTGGACATCAGCACTATGCACCGAGCTCTCTACGGATGAGGTGGTGAGGAGGCAGTCTTCCTTGACTTGGGGTAGCATATGAGGGTAGTACTTCTAGGCGGAACCTCTCTTCTTCTTTTAGTGAAGGAAGTGCGTCTCAACTTGGTCTGGTTGCCATGAGGTCTAACGACGGGAGTTGTGGGTTGCAAGAAAGTTTCAAAAGAGGGATACTCTACTGGCTCAAGAGGAAAAACTCCTTGTATATATGCTGCACATGTATATGTTGTACAGATGCACTTGAAAAAAATGTGCAAAAAGAAAAGAACTCCAAAAAAGTGGTGGGTCTGAGAGAAAATGATAATCCCACCGGAGTATGTATATAGAGTGCAATAAGCAAAGCTTGAGTTTCATGTTCCACCTGTTGTAGCTTGCAGCAGGGAGACTTGGCAACACTGGTCAAGCTCCCAAGGGTACATGGCTACACTGGCCTTGACCCATTCTCTTCTTCCCCCTCTTCTTGAGCCGGTTGAACTTGAACTTAGAAGGGAATACCCCGCTCCTCGAGGAAAGAGTGGCCAGATTGAGGTCATAGAGTTACCTTGTTGGGGAGGGTTGTCAAGTTGCCATTTCTGAGGTGGAGAGCTTAGACTTCACATTCACAGGACAAGAAAAGATTCATGGTCTTCAGGGTTTGTGATTGATGACTTGTTCTGATCTGGAGCATTGAGGAGTCTTGGTTATAGATTAGTGGAACTTAGAGGCTGTTGAGTTTTAAGCTTAAGTCTAAATAAGGTTCCGACACATTAATAATCCAAAGATCTGATCGAGCTCCATACCCCAATTTAATGAAGGCAAGTTTAATAATCAACCTTGATCCATGTACATCCTCTTTTTCTTTTTCTTTCTTTCTTTTTCACTTCTTTTTCAAATAAGTGTTTGCTAAGGGACTAGCAAAGTTAAGTATAGGGGGGTGATGAATACCCATTCATCACTCTTTATTCTTATATTTTAGCTACAAAAACCTTTGCAAATGCATGTAGATATATGTAAATACAAATAATTACCAAAAGCATGCATTGTGTAAAAACCTATAATTAGCATGTTTTTGTGCAAAAATAAAAGAATAAAGATTAAAAAGAAAAAGAGGGAAATATTTAAGATAAATATTGAGCAACCTAACCCAAGGGAGGGCTCAGCATGGGCCTGACCGCATAAAAGCCAAAGTAGAGGGACATAGGAGCTCTTGTGTAAATATTTATGTAAATAAAAATAAATATATTTTCCTCACCAAAAATATGCTTGTAAATACTTGGATATATTCAGAAAAATATAAAAACAAAATAAAAAGATAAAAATAAAAAAGGGAACAAAAACATCACCTTCACCATGTACATAAACCATACCTATGTATTTATTTAGCCTTGTAAATATATAAAATTAATTTTATAATTTTTGTAACTAGTCTATGTTATATATTGTAAATAAATAAAATAAAAACAATGAAAACAAAAACAAAACAAAAATAGAAAAATTAAAAATACAAAAATACATTGTACACATACCATGTATATAAATGTATAGATGTATTTATTTCACTTATGTAAATAGGTAACAAAAATAAGATAAAATACCTTTTTATTCCTTGTTTTATTCTATAAATAAATAAAATATAAAATAAGGATAAAATTGTATAAAAATAATAATTAAAATTCCAAAAAATCAAAACCCTATATATTGTATATACCTATGTATAGTACATATTATGTATATAGCCTATTTTTATTCCCAAAAATTAATTAAAAATCACTAAAAAATATAAAAAAATAAAAGAAAAATATTTCATGTTTTGAGTTTTTGCAGATTCGGCCCCTAGCTACCCATATTTGTCACTTCAAGATCCAGCCACGTGGCCGAATCCCATTGGGTCCTGGGGATGTTGACCGCCCGGTCAACTAGCCCCCCCAGGACCACTTCCCACGGGTCTGAGCTCCGAACCCGACTTCTCCTATTTCTACCCGCTCGACCCGACACCTATTTCCCTAAACCCCGGCTCCGTTTTGAACCTCCCACACCCGACACCTTCGCCGGGCATCCACCTCGGGATCCGCGCGCTTCATCGACCTACCCGAGCCCGTCTTAGCCGGACCCCTCCAATGCATATAAGCGAGCTCCGCCACCTTCTCTCTCCATCTTTGGCCATTCGCCTCCTTCCCTGTGAGCTCCAGAGAGACCGCGAGAGTGACAGCTAGCGCCTCCACCTGTTGCAGCGAGGAGAGGAGGAGGATTCCATTGATCCGGCGACGTAGCCGCCACTGCTCCGCCACCTGCGAGAGCTTCGAGCCTCGGGAAGAGACGACCCTCGAGGCGACGACCAGGAGCATCCCCTGCTCCTCCCCAGTCTCTCCGACCACCCAGGTAGCCACTTAGCTTCGCTATTTCCTTTGATTTTAGTTTATCCCCAAATCGCGCCGCCGCCGTCGTTCTTTGATTCCGACCACCCCGTCACCTATCGCGATCATCGGAATCGATCACCATCACCGCCTTCGTCCGACGCACCTTCTCCACCCACTCACTCAACCCAGCTCGCACAGGAGCTGGGAACCGGGCTCCTCCGTCCACCACCTTCGTCGGAGCCCTCCGTCCCGACGCACCAGCCACCCCCACTTCACCTAATCGGGTCGAGGCACTTTGCCCTCGACCCGCGAGTCTCCTGAGTTGCTTTGCAGGTCCAACAGAGGCCATCTGAGGCCTTTCCCCGTTCAGACCAGGAGTCTCACCTCCACCACCCTCGTCGGGGCTCTCCCGAGCTCAGTTGGGCCATCGGAGGGCATCAGTAGCTGCGCACCTTCATGCCGGAGCTCTTCCGATTCTCAGGCGCAGCAGAGGAGGCCGGGAGCGTTGCCACGAGGCCGGCGAAGTTCGCCGGCCGCCTGTTCATCCAGGACCTCCAGTTGCCGTCGATCTTCCTCTTTCGCTCCAGATTGCATCACGACCGTCCATTAGTGGAGCTGCATCCACCGCCAGATCATCGAAGGATCGACCTCAGCCGTTGGATCACGAGCCACGTCGCTTCCACGCCATCCGATCATACACGTGGCGCGCATCCAGCACCCCCGCTTAATAAAGGGTAATTTACCCTTAGGCCCCTGTCTTTATTTTATTTCATTTTAGTCCTGTAAATATTAAATGAAGTTGTTTAGTTTTAGGGTTAATTGCTTAGTGGACCTCGTGCTTTAGTTTATTTGCATCTATACCCCTGTGTGTTGTGAGCCACGTGCTTCGTCACGTGTTGTTTGGGTTATTTGGAGTAGACCACCCTGTAGTTCTGGATGTTATTAAATGAATGAAAGTTTTTAGATAATTGTATTTATACCCCTGTGCGTGGTTTATTTGAGCATGTGCGATATTTTTTGGGTTATTTGCATATAAGACCCCTGGACTTTTGGTACCTATTACCAAGAAGTCCTCGGGACTTATTTTTCTTATATTTAGGTCCCTGAGTGCCCCAGGCACGTGCGTGGAACGTGTTTTGCTGGGTATTTTGCACCGGGACCCCCAGAACTTTGGGTATTTGTACTTTGGTCCCTGTGCACAGTACCCTACCTTTATTTTTGAATAAAATATCAAACCGCCTCCAAATCCAACGAAAATTTGATACATGGCTCCTGCCATGGTGTAGGATTTTTGTGGATTTTTGAGGACATTTTTGATTTTGTTTGATATTTTTAAAAATTCAAAAACATCTATTTTCGCCACTGTCTAGTTTGAAAAATCACAAAAAAAATATTAAAACTCCCTCAAAAATTCTATAAAAATTACCTACTGTTTAGTTTGCTTAGTTTTATTTTCTAGCCAATTTTGGCTATTTTTCATTACTGGAGAACACTAAAAACCTAAAAACACTCAAAAACCCATAAAAATTATAATAAATAAATTAAAAACCCAAAAATAATAAAATTGGTACCTAAATTTCCCTTGTCTTATCTACTTTACATGAAAATTACCTCCAGACCATTTTGAGGTCCTAAGATATTTTATCTAGGGCTTTTTGGCTAGGTTGGACAATACCCTTTGTTTTTGCTACTGTTGATTTTTAGAAAATAAAATAAACATCAGAAAATTATCAAAAATTCACCAAAAACACTAAAAAATATAAAATACATAAAAATATTTTTGTTTTAATTTTTGGTTGATTTTTGATGCTTTGAATAATTTGTTAAAGTGTGCTTTTCTTTTGTTTTCTTATTTTCTTAATATATTAAAAATCCAAAAAAATATAAAAATAATTGAGAACCACTAAAAATATTTTGTTCTTTTATTTTCTTTGTTTTTACTACTTCGTAAGCCTCTCGGCCAACCCGTGCTCCTTGAGTTCGACCCTGGGTGCTATACCAGGTTAATCACATAGCAGGACCGCTATTTGAGTTTTAATTGATTTTATCCTTTTGAGTGGTTCATTTTTCTTGATACACATCGTCTGATCGCTTGGGTCGCGACGACCTATTTTCAGTACCTTATACCCTAGTGATCGGGACCTGTTATCACCAGCCAAGAGGCCAGATTCAGGAGCCCCTTATGTCAGATGTCACATTAGAGAGCAGAGGTTCGACCGGACTCTATTGGATAGCGGATTGTCTATCAACCTCCTTCCGGCAGTCCTTCTCGACCGCTTCGAGTTGGGCACTCTTAGACCAAGCAGGACAGTCCTTCAGTTTGCTGATCGATCTGTCAAGAGGCCGAAGGGGTTGTTGCGAGACGTTGTCGTCACTATTCAGGGCCTGAAATTCCCCGTGGACTTCGTAGTGTTGGACATGGAGATCCCTGATTCAGTGGTCGATACCCCCATCATTCTAGGTCGTCCGTTCTTGGCCACAGCCAAGGCGGTGACTGACCATGATAGCGGGAAGGTATACTTTCGCGTCGAGGGCGAATATGTACAAATAGAGACGGTCGAGGACTACAGAGCCAGAGACAGAGCATGCTCAGAGACCAGTACAGATACAGAGCAGCTGACAGATGCCGGGTTAGACATCCACCAGGACTGTGATTTTGTGATCACAGACGATGAGGCAGTATGGGCAGACCCTGCAGCACAGGCCATCCTCTCATTTCCAGACACCGTTGATGCCGAGTTGATAGCAGAGGAGAGCTTGAAGAGCACAGCCCTGGTTCAGGATACTTCAGAGGCAGCAGAGTCGGTTCTTGACCGCGACACGGAGAGTAGTGATGGTGGTACTGAGGCCACCTTGTGTGACGGTGGTATTGATGCCACCTTGTTTGATGCAGATCCCTCGGATTCAGAGTCTAATTGGGCAGATTGCGAGGATCACATGCCAGACCTGAGTCCCACAGAGCCTACAGCTGAGGAGGAGGTAGATGCCGAGCAGATCAGAGACAGTTCAGTTGAGCAGCCTTCTCCAAATCCAGTTTGCGAGAGTTCATTTTCATTCTCCCAGGCAGACTTGGCAGCATACATGCATATTCTTCCGAAGCCAGATTTGCCAGCACCCAGCTGTCCAGAGCTGAAGCCGCTCCCTACTTCGCTGAAGTATCGATTTCTTACGGGCGAGCCTGAGATGTACCCAGTCATCATCTCTGCCGATCTAACTGGAGAGCAAGAATCTCGTTTGATGGGGGTTCTTGAAAAGAACTGCAAGGCAATCGGATGGAGCATAGCAGATCTCCATGGGATTAGTCCAGCGTTGTGCTCCCACCATATCTATCTCGAGGAGGGGGCGAAGCCGTCGCGTGAGTTCCAGCGGTGGCTGAACCCCAACCTGAGAGAGGTCGTCATGAAGGAAATCTCAAAATGGTGGAGCGCGGATTTTATTTATCCCATTTCCAACTCCAAGTGGGTTAGCCCCTTGCATGTGGTGCCCAAGAAGACGGGCATCACGACTGTAATCAGTGAGTCGGGAGAGGAGATTGCTACATGAGTACCTACCTCTTGGCGGGTCTGTGTTGACTACAGGAGACTCAACCAGGCCACCAAGAAGGACCATTTCCCCCTGCCTTTTATTGACCAGATCATTGAGAGACTGGCAGGGAAGAACCATTACTGTTTCCTGGATGGGTACTCGGGCTACAACCAGGTGGCCATCGCTCCTGAGGACCAGGAGAAGACCACTTTTACCTGTCCCTTCGGTACATATGCCTTTCGACGCATGCTATTTGGGCTATGCAATGCCCCTGTGACTTTTCAGAGATGCATGCTGTCGATCTTTTCGGACATGGTAGGGGAGTGTTTGGAGGTCTTCATGGACGATTTATCGGTCTACGACGACGGATTCGACTCCTGTCTTGACTGCCTAGACCGGGTACTCCATCGATGTATAGAGGTCCATTTGATGCTTTCTTGGGAGAAGAGTCACTTCATGGTGACTCAAGGGACGGTGCTTGGCCATATCATCTCCAACAAGGGCATGGAGGTTGATCCGGCCAAGGTTGATGTCATTAGAAAACTCGCACCGCCGTCCAATTTGAGGCAGCTACGGTCATTCCTGCGGTACGTTGGTTTCTATCGGAGATTCATTCATGATTTCAGCAAGATTGCCCGGCCGTTGACTAACCTCTTGACGAAAGACACCGAGTTCCTTGTTTATGACAAGTGTCTTTTGTCCTTTGCAACTCTCCAGCAGTGTGTGATTAAGGCTCCTGTTCTCCAGCCGCCTGATTGGTCTCTCCCATTCGAGATCATGACGGATGCCTCCGATTTTGCCGTGGGGGCCGTGCTGGGACAGAGGAGGGATGGAGTCCCCTTTGCTATCAACTACGCTAGCCGCACATTGGATTCCACACAGCGGAATTATACCGTCACTGAGAAGGAGATGCTAGCCGTAGTGTTCGCCCTAGATAAGTTCAGATCTTATATCATTGGATCTAGAGTGATCTTGTACACTGATCGCACCGCCATCCGATACCTAATGGCAAAGAAGGATGCCAAGGCCAGACTTACTAGATGGATCCTTCTACTCCAGGAGTTCGACATTGAGATCAAGGATAAGCCTGGAGTCAAGAATGTGGTGGCGGATCATCTCTCCCGTTTAGAGCAGCCTGAGGAGTCTGAGCAGATTGATCTCATTTGTGAGACCTTCCCAGATGAGGCGATCCTTGCTATCGCCTCACTCCCGTGGTATGCCGATATTGTGAACTTTCTCCTTGCTGGGAAAGTCCCACAAGATTGGCCCAGGCAGAGGATTGAGACCTTCCTCGCGAAGGCCAAGTCCTGCTACTGGGAGGATCCCATCCTTTACCACGAAGGAGGGGATAGCGTCTGGCGACAGTGCATTCCTCAGGAGGAGCACCATAGCGTCCTCACTTACTGCCACAAGCTTGAGGCAGGAGGACATCATTCTGGGAGGAGAACGGCACAGAAAGTGCTCCAATCCGGCTTGTGGTGGCCTACCCTCTTCAAGGACTCTGATGAGTTCGTGAAGAGGTGTATTGACTGTCAGAGGATGGGCACTTGTGGACAGCGTGATATGATGCCGATGCAGCCCATTCACTTCTGTGAGGTTTTTGACGCATGGGGCATCGATTTCATGGGTCCATTCCCTAAGAGTCAGGGATTTGAGTACATTCTGTTGGCCGTTGACTATGTTAGTCGTTGGGTTGAGGCTATCCCCGCCCGAGCCGCTGATACGAGGACAGTTTGCCGATTTTTGAGGAAGCACATCATCACGCGGTTCGGGGTTCCTAGAGTTCTGATTTCAGATGGGGGGTCTCATTTCATCAACGACCAGGTGAAGGCCCTTGCTAGCGAGTTCGGTATAGACCATCGTGTTGCTACACCTTACCATCCACAGACGAATGGTCTAGCCGAGGTGTCAAACAGGGAGATCAAGACTATATTGCAGAAAGTCGTCCGCCCTGACCGAAAGGATTGGTCACAGCTTTTGGACTCGGTCTTGTGGGCATATAGGACGTCTTTCAAGACACCATTGGGCATATCACCCTTTCGCCTCATATATGGCAAGCCGTGTCATTTACCTGCTGAGCTGAGGCACAGGTCACTTTGGGCAGTTACAGAGATTCTTATGGATCCAGATGGTGTAGGAGACCAGAGGAGGGCAGAGTTAGCAGCCCTGGAGGAGTTGAGAGATACCGCCTTCTCAAACAGCCAACATTATAAGGAGAGAGTGAAGGAGTGGCATGATTCTCATATCAGCCACAAGCATTTTGGGCCTGGACAGAGAGTATGATTGTTTGATGCGAGGCTACGTTTATTTTCAGGGAAGCTACAGAGCAAGTGGAAGGGACCCTACTTGGTGAGAAAGGTACACGACAATGGTAGCATTGATATATCTGAGTTATCTTCTGAGAGTACCTTTCGAGTGAACGGCCAGCGGCTCAAGCCATTTCTAGATCATGAGCCGCGGGTCGTTGATCTTGCCCCTATTCATTTTGCGTGAGATGTGGTCTTTGACTCACATCTAATGCATCTCACGCCTGAGTTTCACTGATCTTCCGCCTTGTATAGATCCAGATGTCTATATCGCTACATTCTTTAGTCCCACATCCCTTTCTTCATCTTTTGATTGTGCTATACTTAGGGAGCACTTTACCCTAAGTATAGGGGGGATGTGAGACCTTTGGGTATTTCTTTTGTTTCTGTCTAACCCTGATTTTGCTGTCTATACTTAGGGATATTTTACCCTAAGTATAGGGGGGTAGACCCTGTACATTCTCCGCTCGGTTTTCCCTTTCGTATACAGCATGCTATACTTAGGATTACTTGATCCTAAGTATAGGGGGAAAAGCCGAGAGTCTCTTGATATTCATTCGTCTTTGTATATAGCCTTTTTTTTCACTTACCTATACCTAGCACGAGTTATGTCTTCTTCATCGCTCTTGACTCTGAGGACATCGTTCGAGCTAAGTATATGGGGGTGTGTATATATTTCATATATACTTTAGCCATAACTCGTACTTTGTGTGAGTGTGTAAATAAATAAAATGGCTAAAAATCACAAAAATTAAAAAAAAATTCATGTACACAAACATTCTTTTATTTGCACATAAATAGCTAGTGTACAAATTATTTTTGTAAAAATGATTTCAAAAATCTTTTGTGTAAAGTTTGTGTAAATATTTTCTTATCAAAATTATGTATATAGTATAAAATTTTTCCAAAACGTTTTGAAAATCAAAAGTTTGCAAAAATCTCGTATAAATGTGTGTAAATACTTTTTGCAAAACTTGCACTTCATGCATCATCCATTCATGATTTCAAAACATTTTTCAAAAATTTTGCATGATTGTAAAAATTTGTGTAAATAGCATCTTTTGTACATATGTATATAGTTTTTCTGGATGATAGTTGACATTTAAACTAGCATGAAATCAACTTGAGAAATGGAGCTTGATTAAGATCTTAATCCACCTAACTTCTAAGAGGAACCTTATAGGGCTTAGGTTTAAGGCTTTTCAGGTCCATGGTGACTTAATTCTTTGAAGTCCACTAGGCTATGATCACATGTCATCTCAATGAGCCTAAGTAGAGCACTTAACAACAACACATGACTCATATAGACAATGGCTTTACTTGGACACCAGCACTATGCACCGAGCTCTCTACGGATGAGGTGGTGAGGAGGCAGTCTTCCTTGACTTGTGGTAGCATATGAGGGTAGTACTTCTAGGCGGAACCTCTCTTCTTCTTTTAGTGAAGGAAGTGTGTCTCAACTTGGTCTGGTTGCCATGAGGTCTAACGACGGGAGTTGTGGGTTGCAATAAAGCTTCAAAAGAGGGATAGTCTACTGGCTCAAGAGGAAAAACTCCTTGTATATATGCTGCACATGTATATGTTGTATAGATGCACTTGAAACAAAAAAAATGCAAAAAGAAAATAACTTTAAAAAAGTGGTGGGTCTGATAGAAAATGATAATCCCACCGGAGTATGTATATAGAGTGCAATAAGCAAAGCTTGAGTTTCATGATTCACCTTATGTAGCTTGCAGCAGGGAGACTTGGCTACACTGGTCAAGCTCCCAAGGGTACCTGGCTACACTGGCCTTGACCCATTCTCTTCTTCCTCCTCTTCTTGAGCCGGTTGAACTTGAACTTAGAAGGGAATGCCCCGCTCCTCGAGGAAAGAGTGGCCAGATTGAGGTCATAGAGTTACCTTGTTGGGGAGGGATGTCAAGTTGCCATTTCTGAGGTGGAGAGCTTAGACCTCACATTCACAGGACAAGAAAGGATTCATGGTCTTCAGGTTTGTGATTGATGACTTGTTCTGATCTGGAGCATTGAGGAGTCTTGGTTATAGATTAGTGGAACTTAGAGGCTGTTGAGTTTTAAACTTAAGTCTAAATAAGGTTCCGACACATTAATAATCCAAAGATCTGATCGAGCTCCATACCTTAATTTAATGAAGGCAAGTTTAATAATCAACCTTGATCCATGCACATTCTCTTTTTCTTTTTCTTTCTTTCTTTTTCACTTCCTTTTCAAATAAGTGTTTGCTAAGGGACTAGCAAAGTTAAGTATAGGGGGGTGATGAATACTCATTCATCACTCTTTATTCTTATATTTTAGCTACAAAAACCTTTGCAAATGCATGTATATAGCTGTAAATATAAATAATTACCAAAAGCATGCATTGTGTAAAAAGTAATAATTAGCATGTTTTTGTGCAAAAGTAAAAGAATAAAGATCAAAAAGAAAAAGAGGGAAATATTTAGAATAAATATTGAGCAACCTAACCCAAGGGAGGGCTCAGCATGGGCCTGACCGCATAAAAGCCAAAGTAGAGGGAGATAGGGGCTCATGTGTGTAAATATATATACAAATAAAATAAGAAAATTTTCCTCCCAAAAATAGACTAAAATAGGCTTGTAAATATTTGTATAAATATAAAATCAAGATAAAAATAGAAAAAAATTAAAAAGAAAACAAAAACATCACTCATGTACATAGTCACCATGTATATAGTCCATTCATCTTATATTTATTTAGCCTTATAAATAAATAAAATTAATTTCCAAAAATCTTGTACATATTCTTTGTCTTATGGTGTAAATAAATAAAATAAATTAAAACAAAAACAAATAAAAATAACAAAATTAAAAATAAAAAATAATATAGTAAATATACCATGTATATATTTGTACATATCTATTTATTTCACCTATGTATATAAATAATAAAAATAAAATAAAATAAATTTTTATTCCTTATTTTATGATATAAATAAATAAAATATAAAATGGGAATAAAAATGTATAAAAATAACAAATTAAAAATCAAAATTAAAAACCCTATATTGTACATATACCTATATATAGCTATATAATGTAAATACCTTATTTTTACTTTGAAAAATTAATTAAAAATCACTAAAAACAGAAAAAATTAAAACAAAAATATTTCATGTTTTGACTTTTTAATAAATCGGCCATTTACTATTTATTAATGATTTTACAAATCTTTTCCAAATGGCCTCTTCCTATTGGTCCAGGGGATTGTTGACCGCCCGGTCAACTTCCCCCCAGGACCACTTCCCACGGGTTTTGACACTCGACCCGATTTCTCGACTTTTTCGTGTCTAAACCCGATCATCATCCCCCTAAACCCTGGGTCCGTTTTGATCACGTCACATCCGACACCCTCACCGGGGTATCCGCCTCGAGATCCGCGCTCCACATTGCCCTACCCGGCCTCTTCTAGCCGGACCTGCACCCATACTTAAGCCGAGCTCCGCCACCCTAATTCTCTATCTTTGGCTCATTTGCCCCACCACCAGTGACCTCCAGTGCTCGAGTGAGAGTGACAGTTTGCTCCAGGTGCTGTTGCAGCGAGGAGAGGGGCAGAGAACCACTGATCAGGTGAGCCACCACCGCCGTGCTCCGCCCAGAGCAGGAGCTCGAGCCTCGGAGGTCGACGCTCCTCGAGGCAAGGACCAAGAGCTGCACAAGCTCCTTCCCAGTCGATTCCTCCACCCAGGTAGACCCAGTTCCTTTTTCTTTTCTCTAATTTTCGATTATCCCTAATTCGCGCCGCCGTCGTTTCTCGCTGATTCCGACCATCCCACTATTCCGTTCGACCATCGGAATCTATCATCGCCTCTGCCTTCCTCCCACGCACATTCTCCGCACTCCCATTCAACCCAGCTCGCACAGGAGATGGGGTTCGAGCTCCTCCGTCCATCCCCTCGCCGGAGCTCGCCCGCACCGACTCCCAGACCACCTTCACCACGCCTAACAGGGTCGAGGCACTTTTCCCTCGACCCGCGAGTCTTCTGGACCCCTTTTTAGGTACAACGAGGGCCATCTGAGGTCCTCTGACTTGAGTCAGGAGCCGCTTCTCCGCCGGAGCTGACCGAGCTCCTTAGAGCTCCGTTGCTCCATCAGAGAATCCCATCTGACGCGGAGGCCCACGACGACCCTTCTCCGATCATCAGAGCCCCGCGAGAAGGCTAGGAGCGTGCACATTGGGCCGGTGAAGTTCGCCGGCCGACAGTTCTTCCAGGACCTTCAGCAGCCGTTGGATCCCCTTCGACCTCCAGTTCACATCTCGGTCGTCCATCTGAGGAGGTCCAGTCACCGTCAGATCTTTGGAGAGGCGATCCATACCGTCCGATCAGAGGCGCCTTTCCACACTGCTTCAGAGCCACTCGATCTTCCACATGGCTGCACCTGGACCGCTCGATCAGGACGAGGGCTTCCTCCGTTGGGCGCCACCCGCATCACAACCGTCCATTCACCATGTGGCGCACATCCAGCCGACCTCATTAATAAAGGGTAATTTACCCTTAGGCCCTTCCTTTTACTTTATTTCGCATTTAGTCTTGTAAATATATAGTTTAGTTGTTTAGTTTTTGGTACAATTGCATCGTGGACCCTGTGCTTTATTTCATTCGCATTTATGCCCCTGTGTATGGTGTAGCACGTGCATCGACACGTGCTTTGTTGGGCTATTTGCACTTTGTTCCCTGTAGTTCTGGTTTGTTCTGAAATGAATGAAAACTCTTAGGTAATTGCTTTTATACCCCTGTGCGTGAATGAATAGTGCATGTGCGTTTATTCGTGGGTTAATTGCAAACTAGCCCTCGGACTTTTGGTACATGTTACTAAATAGTCCTAGGACTTGGTTTTCGTTACATTTAGGTCCCTGAGTGCCCCAGGCACGCACGACGTGCGTGTTTTCTTGGGTATTTTGCACCAGACCCCCCAGAACTCTTGGTATTTGCACTCAGGTCCCTATGCACAGTACCTACTTCTTATTTTTGAATAAAATAGCAAATCTACTCCAAATCCGATGAAAATTGGATACATGGCTCCTGCCATAGTGTAAACTTTTCTGGAATTTTTGGGGACACTTTTGTTTTGATTTGATATTTTTAAAAATTCAAAAACATCAATTTTTGTTACTGTTTGACTTTAAAAATCACAAAAAAATATTAAAACCTATCTAAAAGTAACAAAAAAATTAGCTACTTTTTGTTTTGGCTTGCTTTATTTTCTAGCCAATTTTGGCTATTTTTCATTACATAAAACTCATAAAAATTGAAAAATACCTAAAAAGTTATAAAAATTCTAAAAAATAATTTAAAAACCCAAAAATCATAAATTCAGTGGCTAAATTTTCTTTGTAGTGTTTACTATACAGGAAAATTACCTCTAGGCTTTTTGGATGGTTTTTAGATATTTTATTTAAACCCCTTAAGCTTGGCTGGACATTGTTTTTATCTTTTTGCATTGTTTCATTTTTAGAAAATTAAAAATCAGAAAAATTCCAGAAATTCACTAAAAACAGTAAAAATCATAAAATACACAAAAACATTTTTATTTGAATTTTTGGTTGATTTATAGTGCATTAAATAAATAGTTGAATTGCTTTGTTTTCTAGTTTTCTTTATTTTCTTAATACATTGAAAATCCAAAAAAATATAAAAAGAATTAAAAACCACCAAAAATCCCCTTTTCTTTTCTTTTATTTTCTTTTTGACTACTTCGTAGGCCGCAAGGCCATTACGTGCTCCCTGAGTTCGACCCTGGTCGCTATACCAGGTTAATAAAATAGCAAGACCGCTATTGATTTCGAGTTGATTTTATCTTTTATTGGTGATCTCTTTTTCTTGATTGACACACCCGAGTGATTGAGGTCGCAACGACCATTTTAGATATACCTGATTACCTCGCTCGCTCGATCTTTCGTGTCATCAATCATCAATGAATGTAACAAAGTAAAGTGTACCTCCAATAAAGCTTACTTTCAGTGAACCGCAAATATCTATGTGAACTAGCTCCAGTGCCTTCATCTTCCTCAAAGATGGATGGCTCTTAAGGGAGACTATCATCTGCTTCCCCGCCAAGAAATGTGTACATCTCTCCAACTTGACCTTCTTCACGTCTGTTAGCAAATTATTCTTCACAAAGCACTGCAATACATTCTCGCTCATGTGTCCCAATCGTCGATGCCACAACTTAGTAGATTCTCCATCTTCAGTCACATGTGCCACATCTTTGGAAATTGATGGACTATATTTCTTGCCACTAGCAACAACGAAGGATCTTCGGGTAAGCTTCCACTGCCCACTACCAAAAGTGTTTTGGTATCCTTCATCATCTAGCTTCCCTGTAGAGATGAGATTGAGGTGCATATTAAGTGCATATCTAACATCGTTGAGCGTAAGCATACCTCCATTGGCATTCTGCAATACAACATTGCCAATACCAATAACATGGGATACAAAAACATTCCTCATCTTCAATGTGCCAAAATCACATGTTGTATGTGATGAGAAGAACTCCATGTGTAAAGCAATATGAAGAGTAGAGCCACTATAAATAAGCAAAGAAGTATCATCATGGGCGACATTTACCATCTCCTCATCACAGACAATGAGGAGTTCATGTTGTGTGGTTGCAACAACTTGTTCATTCTTCTTTCTTGTTTCTTGCCTCCATTCTTGTTTATCTCTCATAACCTGAAAGCGATACTTCTTAATGTGCCCTTTTTTTCCTGCAATAATGACAGTCCATGTTATGATATCTAGACCTTGATTTGCTTTTACTACTATGTCTCCCCTTGTCATTATTGGATTTGATTCTCCCCATGTTCTCTGTGACAATAATATCTACATGCGAAGAGCTTCTTTGAGATTTCATGCGTATCTCCTCATTGATAATGGCTGACTTTACGGTCTCTAAAGAGATCTTCCCTTATGTAGTAGAAATGGTAAGCAAAATCCTAAATGATTCCCAAGAATTGGTTAAATTAACAAGCAATAATAAGCTCAAAAATTCTTCCTTAAACTTGATACCCATGTCTATCAGCTAACTAATTACACCTTGGTAATCATTCAAAAAATTTAGCATTGAAATTCCCTCCTTGAATCTCAAGTTCACAAGTTTTTTGAGAAGAAACAACTTATTGCTTCATGTCTTAGAGGCATACAAACTCTTAAGTTTTTACCATAGACTCCATGCATGTTTTTCTTCCTAAATGTGGTTGTAGATATTTTCACAAACTGTCTAATAAAACCACAAACCTGACCATGCTCGAACTCGCACTATTCATCTGATTTTGCATCGGGGTTTTGGATGGAGAAAATTGAAAGACGCACGGACTTCACATGTAAAAGATCTTTCGTCTTATTTTTCCACAAACTGTAATTAATCATGTTCAAATTAATTGTACAACTTGAACCAAAATCCATCGTGTAATCTGTCCTAGAGGTTTTGATACCAATTGTTGGGAACATATTTTCCATATAGATCGAATCACAAAAATTACCAAAGTTGATAAGCGGATCTTGCATGATATATCAGTACAACTATGAAAAATATCTCAATCACAGAAAATTAACCACGGATGTACGGAAAATTTTTAATGTGGAAACACTCAATATACGGGAAAAACTTACGGGGTTGATCACAACCCAAAATCAAAGCACTATAATCGAAGTAGTCTCTCATAAGGGGCTTACAAAAGGTCGGGTCTCTATACAGTGCTACAAATAATCAAATAATAGGGAATAGTAAAGATGTGAAATATCATCAAAATGATAAATCTGTCGCCAAACTGTAGGAAGAATGTTGGAGAAGAATTGCTTTAAACATTACGCTCTCCAAACTTTGCGGCAACCACATAGCTTCTCCTCTCTTTCTCTCTCTTATTTCTTTCTTAAGCTAGGAGAGCTTGTGTTGGGATGATCTTGTCGTGCACCACATACCCTCTATTTATACCCCATAGAGATGAGAAAATAAGGAAACATGAACTCCTACTTCTGATAGGATTAGGAAAAGATGACTTCTATTCCTAAAAGGTAATTGATCTCCTCCTCCAATTAGGACTTGATTTTTTATTTTCCAAGTAGAACTACCAATGTTCTATATATGGATTAGGTTTCCACAAGGAGGGGAACTCATCCAACAAAGTAAAGGCCTATCTTCCCCTAACAACACCATTGATGCCGCAGTCAAGCCATTCTAGGCAAAGATCAGAGAGGCTCGCAGGGAAGGACAACATGCATAAAGAGTCCAATGTTTGACCAAGAAGGAGCCAATGAACGGAGGGGCCCGGAGGTGCGAGGGACTCACAAGAAAGTTGGTTGAACCCAAAGGTCACATGACCATAGGAGGGAGAGGGAGAGGATAGTGTCGTCCTTCTTATTCCCAGCTACAGTTACAATTTCATCGGTGCGGATACCAAGCATGAATAACCGTACATGGGGAGGAGTACCTATTCCCAGCTATTCCCACCCTTATGCTCGAACAGAACACGGCCTTAGGGCATGTTCGGTTGGAGGATTAGCCACGGATTAAGGGGCTAATTCTCCCCCTGACACGATTTCCAGTGGTACGAATATTCCTCATTGTTCCATCTTATTTTATCTTTATTCATATCTTTATCTCACCTTATTTACCCTTATTTCACATTATTCTCCTTATTCATATCCTCCATCTGAACTGAGAATATACTATTATTCTCCTTATTCTACATCCTTATTCATGCTTATTCTCGAACCGAACGTCCCCTTAGAGAATTAAGTGATAAATAATATTTTTTATTATACGTTTAATTAAAGAAGATACGACAGCGAACCAGTTTTCTCTCTATTAGAAAAGGAATAATTCTTTTTATTCCATGTGTATCCCACCAACATGATGAAACGAAAATAGGATATAAATCTCGAGGAACTATAGGAATAATTCTTCTTCACCTCAGCTAAGAGCAGAATCTCGAGGAACTATATCCCTTCTCTTATTGATGGCAATGGTAATCTTGTTGACACAACTTCTGACGTTGCCAAGGAGGCGAACCGTTTCTTTGAGGCCCTCCTGGGTCCGGGTGACGCTCAGCCTCCTAGACCTGACCCTCCTGCTCCTCGCCAGGTCCTCACTCACGAGGCCAGCTCCTGGTTGGTCCGTCCTTGGACTGATTCTGAGGTTTGGGATGCTCTTCGGAGCATTCCTTCCTCCAAAGCTCCGGGCCCTGATGGTTTTAATGCAGGATTCTTTAAAAGGCACTGGATTTTGGTGAAGCCCGAGGTGTGTGCAGCCATGGATTTTCTCCATAACGGTGGTCGTATGGTCCGGGAGGTCAACCATTCTTTTCTCACATTGGTGCCTAAGGTGGAGTCTCCTGTGGGGCTTGGTGACTATAGGCCCATTGCTTGTTGCAACGTGATCTATAAAATTTTTGCAAAGCTTCTAGCCACGCGATTGGCTGCCGTACTTCCCAATCTCATTTCCCCTAATCAATCGGCCTTTCTGAAAGGAAGATCTATTGGGGACAACACGCGCCTAGCGCAAGAATTGCTTGGTGCCTTTGATTGCAAAAGGAACTCTCAGCGTGCCTGCCTCAAAGTGGATCTCTCTAAGGCATTTGACACAATAGATCACTCCTTCATCCTGAAGGCGTTGGAAGCTCTGGGTTTTAATGGCACTTGGATCTCTTGGATTAGGAATTGCATCTCTACCACTTCCTTCTCCATCCTCCTGAATGGGACTTCCGTTGGTTTCTTCAAGGGCACCAGGGGTCTGCGTCAGGGTGACCCCCTTAGCCCTCTCCTGTTCGTTGTGGGCATGGAATCTCTCACTTTGCTGACTGAGGTGGCGGTGGCCAAAAGACTGATCACGCCTTTTGGACGTGGGAATACTTTGGCTCCTTCTCACATCATCTACGCGGATGACCTCCTCTTTTTCTGTAAGTCCTCCTCCTCGCTAATCGCGGTTGCCAAAGTTCTTGATGAATTCGGTAATCTTTCCGGGCTTCGGATGAATGCCCGTAAAAGCAAACTTTTCCGTTCTAAGCATGCAATCCCGGACTTTGTATGCACTCTTCGGCTCGGGGTGCTTTCGCGTGCTCTGCCTACGTCCTACCTGGGGCTGCCTCTTTCCTCCTCGCGGGGCAGGGGCTCCAACTCTCGCTCTCTTGAGGACCGAATCAAAGTATCTCTTGGTGGCTGGAAGGCCACGTCTCTCTCCCTGGCTGGGAGGGCGCAGCTTCTTCGTTCGGTCATCAATGGGATCGCCCTCTATTGGGTAGGTGGGACCCTTCTATCTCGGGAGGCAGCTTCTAATGTTGATAAACTATGTGCTAATTTCCTCTGGGGTTTTGGGAGGCACTATGTCCGCTGGGACACGATTTGCCTCCCCAAATCGGAAGGTGGGCTGGGGCTCCGGTCCGCTTTGACTCTACGCAACGCTGCTCTCCTTGTTTGGAGCTGGAGGCTCCTTCATGCGGATAACTCTCTCTGGGCGGGCTTCATGAGATCCAAGTACCTCTCCGATTGCTCATTCGGGGTGGCTTCGGCCAAGCCCGGTGACTCAGCGGTTTGGAAAGCGATGCTACGCGGCAGAGACTCGTTCTGGAGTCGTCTCCCGTCCTCCTTCTCCTCCCTCCCCCTTTCCTTCGCGCCTCCGACTCCGACATTGCATTTCTCGACGGCTGTGGAGGCGGTCAGGCCTCGTGGCCCGCCTGCCCCCTGGGCGAGCGTCGTTTGGTGCAAGGGAGTGGTGCCTCGGCATTCTTGCACGTTGTATCGTGCCCTTCTTAATAGGCTTCCTACTCTGGACAGAATGGCGAAGATTGGGATCATCCTCCCCGCCTCTTGCTACCTGTGCCTGGCTGCTGATGAATCCTGTGATCATATCTTTTGGGATTGCCGTTTTGCGGTGGAGGTTTGGACTCTGGTTCTCCAGGGTCTTGCTCTTCCGCAGTCGCCTCCTCGCTCGCTTGGCAACACCGTGCTGTGGATTAGCCAATTCCCCTCGGCCTCGCTCCGGAGGCTGGGTTGCAGCGCCCTTGCGGCCACTGTTTGGGAGCTTTGGAAAGAGCGGAATATGCGTTGGAACTCAGGTCGCACCTCTGAGGCGGTGCTGCTCGCAAGGAACGTCGTCTCCACTATCAGATCCTCTCTAACCTTTTGATTGTCAAGGCTACACCTTTTCTGGGAATTACATGTAATTGCAGTATGATTGTGTGGTCTTTCCTTCTGTAAATGGCCCTGTCAGTTGCGGTGCCATGTTTTTGGTTTGATAGTTTCTGGGATCTGTTCCCCCCCTGTAATTTTTGTGCAGCTTACAGGAATATAAAGAATTATTACCTATCAAAAAAAAAATAGGATATAAATCTTGCCGTTCCTTAGCCTCCTTATTTCACCTGTCTTATTTTACAAGTCAATGAACCCTTTAAAACGAGAAAAAAAACATTTACATTTACTTTGACTATTGCATTAAAACTAATTTATGTTTTTTAAAGCACAAAAAATAGCCCCCTTCAACCCACGTGCAATTCACCTGTGAAACACAGGAAAATAACATGTTTAAGGACTGCAGCGCGATTAAAACTTCTAAACGGGGGCTTACGTAAATTTCTTAACCAACTATTGGTTATGTCGAGATAGTGGCACTAAGCTTCATAGAAGTTAGTAATTTTCCTGTACATATCGAAGCGGTCAAAGAAATTTGACAAAATTGGAAGTGGTGAGACAAAACTTGGTAAAAGTACAAGTGGTTGATGGCAGAAGTAACATGTGATTCCCACGAAGCTCTAGTATTCTTTCCATTGGAAGCGACGCCCTCTACCGTCAATTTAATCAACACTAACTTTTGTACACTCTCTCCAAACCCACGAAGGGGTCAAGAACGTTAATTACATTGAATCACCTCCAAACTCTTCAATTTGGAAAAATTTGCATTTCAACCTCGAGTATTATAGATACATTTTGTTGTTGTGATCCGATCTAATTTGATCTAATCCAACCTAAACTTTGCTGACGTGTGCAGGTGTTCCCATATGAGGGAATGTGGACAGCGAAGCAGCACTTCTGCTGAGCTGGACATCCCAGAAATAAGAGGCGCGTCCCTTTCCTTCAGCAGGGGCCATATCCCTTTCAACCTATCCAGCTGGCGTATACGTGGTCCCCCGGGCAGGTGCCCCGCTGACGTGGCAGCCATCCCCTTAGAACGTGACCCAAGCGAGGAGATGTCCGTCGCGCGCGGAACCAAAACAAAAATTCACGGAAATACCCTCGGGAGATTTAAGTACTTGAGGGTACTTCTGTCATTCACGCTATGGAAAGCGAAGGAAGAATAAATCGGATGAAGGACCATTTCCTCGCACATCACTGAGAAAATTTTAAATTAGCCGTTTTAATTTTTGTTAATAATATCTTGCCTACGAATAATATACCTTGGTCTTCCCTTGAGCTTTGGGCGCCATCGCCGTGATTATATCTGCGGATTTATATCCACTACATTTTATTCATTTATTCCGATTTACAAGGGAAGCCAATAATGTATCCGGGGATATCTACGCGAATATCAAGAAAAAGAGTGTACAGCAGTACAGGCGTAACATCAAATATTTTTATCGACACTGGAGGTAATTGTCCGTTTTTTTTACCGAAACAAAGCGCAATTATATGGCAAGAACAGGGACTCGAACGCCAAGGCGTAGGTGAGCAGGAACATGAGCTCGCGAGTCTCTCCACTGTGAGGATGTGATCTATATAAAGATACGGTTTCCTGTCCTCCCCACTCAGCTCAGCTCCCCTAGACATTACCTACAATAATTTAGGGAGGAGCGAGGCGACCCACCATTAAACTTAGCTTGCGCTGCAGGGTAGAAATGGTGGCATCTTTGCCAGCGAGGAAGTTGAAGGATAGAAGCTTTCTCTGCGAGACCTCAAAGCCTGCTGGCGGGGTCCCCCACTGCAGTCAAAGCTCTCCACCTCGTCTTTAAATCTCACCCTCCTCCCCATCCTGCCACCCTTGTTATTATTAACAGCCCCCTTCCTTCACCTCCCTCCCTCTCTCTCTCTTTCTCTCTTCCCCCCACTCTCTGTAGAACCCGGATCATTTGTGGGTTCTATCCACCTCCTCGCCATGTCCTCCGCCCCCTCCCCTCGTCTTGAGAAGAAGCACTGGTGGCTCTCCACCAGAAAGGTCTGCGTCTAGACTTTCTACTCTTTCTTTGCAGTGCCCATCTCATCACATTTTCCCTTCTCTTGTAGGTTGTGGAAAGGCACGCCAGAGAGGCCAGAGCGCTGTTCGTCACCCAGCAGCCCAACAATGTCGCCGCTGCGCTCCCGCTCCTCGATGCCGCCCTCGCTGTATCCCCGCGGCACGAGCTCGCGCTGGAGCTCAAGGCCCGATGCCTCCTCTTCCTTCGCCGCTTCCGGGAGGTCGCTGACATGCTCCAGGACTACATACCCAGCTTCAGATCTTCCGACGACGAGGATGACTCCACCGCTACCACCGCTACCTCTCTCTCATCGACCTCCACTACCTCCTCTTTAGCTTCGTCAACCTTTCATAACAGAGACAAGACCAAGTTGTCTCCGACGTCGGATTCCAGCTCGTCCGATGTTGACGAGCACGTCCCGCTCTGCTTCTCCGTTTCCGACATCAAAAGGCGCCTGTGGAGCAACGCCGATCGTGAGGGGCAGTGGAGGTAAATATATTTAAACTTCTATGGGTTTTCGGTCATTACAGCAGCCAGCAAAACTCTGCTGGATTCTCTGCTGCGGCTTTTTGCCCATAAAGCCCTCGTATTACTTGAGGGATCCTCGCTTTTCTGAAGAGGGTAAATTTGTAATCTGTCATTTGAAATTCCACTCAGGTACATCATATTGGGACATGCTTGCTACCACCTGGGCATGATGGAGGACGCCCTCGTCCTCCTCCAGACGGGCCGCCGCCTCGCCGCCGCTTCCGGCCGCCGAGAGTCCCACGATCTCCATGACGACAAATTCTCCGGGCAACCCTCCGCCGCTGCTACAACGGCGGAGCTCGACGGTGCCGCCACTCTCCTCAACCACATCAAGCAACTCCTCCGTCGCCGCTCCGCCGCCGTAGCCGCCCTCGACGCCAACCTCCCGGCTGAATCCATCCGCCACTTCTCCAAGATCCTTGACTCACGTAGAAGCATCCCGCACGTCTTCGCCGCGGGATGCCTCATCGGGAGGGCTGCAGCTCACCGCGGCGCGTCCCGCATAGCGGAAGCGATATCGGACTGCAACCGCGCGCTGGCCGTGGACCCCGGATCGATCCAGGCGCTGCGGGCGCGGTCGGAGCTCCTCGAATTGGTGGGGCTCCTGCCGGATTGCCTCCGGGACCTCGAGCACCTGAAGCTCCTCTATGACGCCGTGCTGTGGGACAGGAAGCTCCCGGGGCCGCCGTGGAGGGCGCATCACGGCGTGCGGTACCGCGACATTGCCGGGAGCTTGAAGGTGCTAATGGTGAAGATACCGGAGCTCAGGCAGAGGGTGGGGAGAGGGGAAGGTTGTGGTGGTGTCGATTACTATGTATTATTTGGATTGAAGAGGGGGTGCGGGAGGTCGGAATTGGAGAGAGCCCATCTTCTTCTTTCGCTCAAACACCGTCCCGAAAAGGCGGCAGTGTTCGTTGATCGAGTGGAGTTCGCAGAGGAGAACCGGGACGTGGAGGCTGTGAGGGACCAAGCGAAGATGTCAGCTATGGTTCTTTACCGGTTGCTGCACAAGGGATACTCGAGCATAATGGCGACGATCATGGAGGAGGAGGAGGAGGAGATGAGGAGGAAGGAGAGGGAGGAGGCAGCAGCAAAGGCGGCAGCGATGAAAGTTGAGGTGGTGGAGAAGAGAGGTGAATTGCCGGCACCGGTTAGATTGGCAGAGAGGAAGGCAGTGGCTACGGTTGCGACCGCTGCTGCAGCTGCCGCGGTATTCCAGGGGGTGTTCTGCAGAGACTTGGCGGCGGTGAGCAGCCTTCTGTCAAGGGTCGGGTGTGCGCAGACAATACCAGTGAAGTACGAGGCGATGAGCTGCTGATCGTCGGATGTCGTTGCGGTGGCCGGAGGGGGTTTGGTGTACAGACTAGTAAAAAAAGGCGGGGAAATTTTTGGTGTTTAATAGTATGATTATGTGGAGATAATATAATTATTATTGTTCCTGCTGCTGTTGGTAGTATTATGCAATGGTCGAAATTTTGGTTCTTTTTGGTTCCTTTCTTGCAGCTGTTTTATTAGAACATCACAGAAGAAACTACTCATAATGGTTAGTAATTTATGGTTTCTGCTTTGAATACGTCGATCGTCTGTGTGAACCGTTCGATCAAGATCAAGTGACTTATACGGTTACTGCAGAAACACCCCGACAGCAGATGATCCTCTCTGTATCAAATCGGCAGAAGACTGGTTTAGGGAGAGGTAACACTTGACTTGAAACAGTCTGAATTTATTTATTAAATTTCGATGTGAGTAATGGTTTAGGGGTTGATATGATGATAATATGAGCATATAGGAGTGGCATAAAAGACAAGCAAAGGTGCAAAAGCACTACTGCGAGAATGGTCGAGGAGACCCTTACTTTGAGGAGGGGAATGTGCGTGTTTTTGCAAAAGCAAATGTGCAAGGGGGTCTCTGCTGAGGGGGAAAAGGACATTGAGAGGCAATGAGTGGCCTTTTGGATATCGACTGGTGATGATATTTGGGTACAAAGCTGTTCATGGAGTGAATGGTCTATTTTTCTTGCCAGAAAGTTACTGACATCACCACCTCCATCTTCCACCCCTTCTATGATGTTCATGCCGTCTGGGTCGTCCAACTTATCGCCGAGATCGTCGAGATCAACCGGGTTCATTTGACTCGTGGTTTAATTTCCGCCGTCCAAGATCATGTGCATGGCTGCGATGAATATAGAGGAGCTGCTCTGGTTTATAATACCCTATACAGAGTGCTCAGTAGGCCAAGCTGTAGCGGCAAATCACAAACGTGCAATTTGTTGATGATTTGTTTTCATTTTTAGAATTGGAGGGATAAATGGGTATCCTTCATATCTTTTCTTCCTTCTCGAAGTTAACCATTATTTAGATATTAGTTATCTTAAGAATGTATTCTCTATTTTTTTTGTCATTTTTATGTAATTTGCTCATGTTACTCTCATATATAAGAGGACTCTAGAGCATCATAAATAAACAATTCTTCATTCTCTCCCAACATGATACTAGAGCGACGGTACAAGATCGGAGTTCCGGTCCCCAACCGTGCCCTAGCCTCCACCTGTTGGCCTCTCTCCCACCCTCCACGTGTGTGTCACCGATGCCACCCACACCAGCTGTCGTCGCCGCCCAAGCCCAGCAGGGCTTCACCTACGCACCACAATCGCACAGTCAACACCGGTGAGTAGCCACAACTCGCGTGGCACTATCGTCGCTAATCTCAGCGACACCCGCGGGATCCATTGTCATCGTTGATCCCTCCCACCGTCGTTAGCCCTAGCAAGAGCCGCCCAAGGTTATCGTGGCTTGACTTCGGGTTGTTGTGGGACATCGTGGTCACATCTAGCGCCTTTCAGTGCCTCCGATGACCCTCGTGGGCGTTCTTTCTCCTCTCCGTTGCCAAATTTCGATCTGAAACGGACTGATTTTTGATCGGAAATGTGATTTCAGATCTATAAATCATGTTTTTCGATCCTACTGCAGATTGAGGAGTGACGAGGATGGTTGTATGAGTAATCCTCCATATGATCGTGTAGACTTGCTCGAATTGGTGTATTTCTCCAATCGAGATCCATTTTTCGGCCTCATTTCATCATATCAGAGAATAAGGGTGATGTCTTCTCTTTGTACGGTGCCTTCAGGGGCCCAGATCCCATCGTGAAAATGGATGGGACCAACTATGAGTTGTGGTCCGTGCAATTTTTGACACATATGCAATACAATAACAAGGAGCACATTCTGACAAAGCCAAAGCCGATGGACAAGACTGGGGACAATGCTTCGCGGAAGCAAGATGACGTGTATGTGCGTGTTTGGCTCTCTAGGACCCTCACCACAGAGATTACCAATGATATTGTGAACCAGCCTACCGTCAAGGCAATGTGGCATATTCTGACAGCCACCTATATCCAAGCGAAGAATGAGTCCAAGGTTCTTTAGCTTCAATTTGACATATATGGGGCCAGGACGAATGGTCGTCCACTACATACTTTCTATTCTTTGTTTCGGGGCATGTTTGAAAAGCTTCACAACTTCACGCATGTTACTACTTCCACGGAGAAGCAGATGGGCTATAGGAACTCCGTGATGGTTGGAGTTTTCTTGGTTGCACTCGATCCAGAGTATAAGGCAGCACACTTATAGCTCCTTACTGTGGCAAACATACCGCCCATGGAGGAGGCTTACAGTCACCTCAATAGGCTTCTTATTCCACTCTCTATCACCACACAAAAAACCGCCTAATTGGGGTACCAGTGCTTGGGCATCTGTATATAATATTATTTTTTTAAATTCTTTACATTTTTTACTCCTTTTATAGTTTTAAATAATTATATATATTATGTAAATCATATTAAACATATGAACATAAATCAACATATTTAAAATAAATCCAAAATAAATTATAAAGTTTAATACATAGGTATATTATACCTACACTATATACACATGTAATTATTTACATACATAGATAATAGGAATAAAAAAAATAAAATAAAAATATGTAAATGCATAATAAATAATAATGTAAATATATAAAATATGTAAATATAATATTTTGATACAAAATAAAATTAAAATATACAAATATAGATAGAGGATAGGGAGTATGCACCCGGGTGCATGTAATTTTACATGCACCCAGCCCTATAACTTCCACATTTTTTATTTTTCGAAAAATACCGCCATGTATATTCATCTATATATCCCTCCTATATGTCATTCCAGTTTCTTCAGAAACAGAGACTCCTACGCCCTCCATCTAGAACATGAAATTTTAACGGTCTTAGAATTGCTGTAATCGACCAGTTCTGGATGGAGGGCTTTGGAGTCTCTGTTTCTGACGAAATTGGAATGACATATAGGATGGATATATAGATGAATATACATGGCAGTATTTTTCGAAAAAATAAAAAAAATGTGGAAGTTATAGGGTCGGGTGCATGTAAAATTACATGCACCCAGGTGCATACTCCCTATCCTCATAGATATATATATATACCCATATATCTATATGTAAAAATTAACACCTAATAAATAAGTAGATAAAAATAAATATAAATCACCTAAAAATATTGTATTAAATAAGAAATAGCTTTCAAGTTTTAAGATTTAATTAATAAAATCATCTTCAATTTATTTTTATTTTATTTATGTTTTCATCCTTGTTTTGTCCTCTTGTGGTTCACATGTACCAATCAAGAGGATGCAACTGTTTACTTACCCATCACAGGACAGGGGAAGGTGAATTTGATGCCATGCATGCGTCCGTAGAATGTTTTATATGCTCATGATTTTCAAATGAACTTGCTTTCTATTAGTCATATCATAGAGGATCTACATTGTCGTGCCAATTTTTGACCCCTCTTCTCTTGTGTTTCAGGACATACTCACGGGAGGGTGATTGGATGTCGTTGTGAGCAACGGGAGCTCTATAGACTGGTCCAACCTCCTCATGTTGGTGCCTCTATTATTCATATTGGATCAGTCTCATCATATATATGGCATCTTCGTTTTGGCCAACTTCCTCTGCAGAAGTTATGTCATGTCCTTCCTGATCTCCACGTGATCTTCCTTCCAATGTGAGACTTTCCATCTTGAGAAGCAACACCGTTCTTCGTTTCCATCTCGTCAGAGTAGGAGCAGTTCTCAGTTATTGAGCTCCTTTTTAGATATTTTCGGTCTGAGTCGTGTTCTTGATCAACATGGACATTATTTTTTGTTGTTATAGATGACTATCTAGACTTTCTTGGGTCTTTTTGTTAAAGAATAAGTCTGAGGGTTGGGTTTGTCATTAAAACCTTTATTAATGAAATAAAGAATATTTTCTCTACTTTTAACAAGTATTTACAATCTAATAATGCCTTAGGGTTCTGCACTTTACAGCTATCCGAGTTTTTCAGGTCTCTTAGCATTATACATTGAACCTCGTGTGACTATACAACCCAACAGAATGGTGTTCCCAAGCATAAACATCGTCATTTACTCGAAGTGACCCGAACCCTTTTGATTCTGAGTCATGCTCGTCATTCTTACTGGGGTGATGTGGTAGCTTGCTACATGGTGATCTATATGTCATCTTCTATTTTAGGAGAAAATCTTCCTTTGTCGATTGCATTTCATGAAAATGACCTATTCTCCCTTACACCCCGAGTGTTTGGTTGTGTGGACTTTGTTCACAGTATGATGCATGGTCGTGACAAGTTCTTCCCTAGAGTTGTTAGATGTATCTTTGTTGGCTACTCTCATACCCAGAAAGGGTATCGCTATTTTGATTTGCTTCGGCGGAGGAAATATCTTATCAGTGTATATGTCACATTCTTTTAGTCTATTATGTATTTCTATCCTACATGTGACAGGTTGACTCCATCTGAATCTAATGAGAAGGTATACATGCCTCCTCCTACAGTCGTACCACCTCCAGTACCTGCACGACCACCTCCACCACCACCACCTCCTCGAGTACCTACACATGCTCCTGCAGGTGCCCCTAGACCGCCAACCGACACCTTGACTTGGTATGTGCCACATGTGTTTACTTACAGGTCTCACTCTACTCCCCATGCTCATGGGCCTTCCTTGTCATCCAACACGCCTTATGTAATGAGCACATTATTTCTATTGATGGCAATACTGAGTTGTCAATGCAGCCAAATTCTTTACAGGATGAGCAGGTACCCTCTCAAGAGGGTTGTTTACAAATTCAGAAAGTGGCAGATGATCTCGATGTGCCTATTGCTCTGTGGAAGCAGGGACGTACTTGTGCTACATATCCTCTTGCAGCCCACGTCTCCTTGAGCAGACTTTCAGAGGATTTCAGGATATTTACCATGGCACTATCAGCAGTGGAGATACCACGGACATATCATGTTGTCATACAAGATAGTCAGTGGTGTCTTGCCATGGAGGAGGAGATGATCGTCCTATAGTCGTGTGGCACTTGGAGCCTTGTTACAACTCTTAGTTGTTGGATGCAAGTTGGTGTTCACGGTGAAGCACCGAGCGGATGGTAGTGTAGAACACTACAAGGTGAGACTTGTGGCACGCAGGTTCACCCAAAAATATGGTGTTGACTATCAAGATACCTTCTCTTCATTGGCTAGGCATTCTAATCTGCATGTACTTCTTTCAGTTGCAGTGACACGGGATTGGCCCATCTACCAACTTAATGTGAAGAACGCTTTTCTCTATGGTGACCTACAGGAGGAGGTCTACATGCAACAACAACCTAGGTTCGATGTTGAAGGGGAGTGTCAGAAGGTTTGCAGGCTTCACAAGGCGATCTATGGCCTTATGCAGAGTCCAAGAGCATGATTTAAGCTCTCAGACTTGATAGAGCAACATGGGATTATGAGATCGACTGATGATAATTCATTGTTTGTTCAGAGGACTTAGAGAGGTACAGTTTCCATAATTGTTTATGTTGATGATGTCATGATTATAGGGGGTGACGAGTAGGGCATCTAGGTTGCTAAGGATTTTCTAGGCTAGTGGTTTGTGACCAAGGACCTTGGTAGTTGTTGAAGAGGAATTATCATGGGTCTAGATATGTCTGACACAAGGCGGAGACACAATCGTTGTGGCGACCCGCAAGAAACCCAACTACAAACAGTAATTAACCCACAATAATAATCAAGAAATGAAACTACAAGTGTGGAGTTAAAATTTATTATAACTCTACAATAGATGTGTATAGTGTGCAAGTATGTAGAGGTCGAACAAAGGGAGCAAACTAGACAAATTGTGCAGTGATGTGCAAGCTACGTGATTGTGACTCTTCGTCCATTTTTATGTGCGTTTTTAATAACTTGTATTTTATTTTTATTTTATATTTTTGTATTTTGTTTTAAATTTTATAACTTTATATTTTCTTTTTGTATTTTTATATTTTGTATTTTCTTTTTCTTTTAAAATAAGTAATATAGCCATATATAAGATATATATACAGTATAAGCTAATATACATATAAATACTAATAAACATCACCAAAATAAAGAAAATTTCAAATATTTTTTTACTATTTTTTTGATTTTTTAGATAATTTTTCTAATTTTTATATATTTTTAAAGTTAAAGATATCCAAAATCAGGGATTTAATTAAGAGGTCAAAATTGAAATGGTAATTAAAAATAGAAGTTTAAGTCTAAAATTTTCCAAATCAATTTTATTTTATAAATAATAATATAAATAAAATAATAAAATAGACAAATATATTTTTGGGATTTTTAAGAATTTTTTAGATTTTTATAAAGGTTTTTTGGGATTTTTAAATTTTTAAGAGTTTTCTTTTTATATTTTTAGTGATTTTTGGTCTGAAGTTAAAAATACATAAATAAACAAAGTATTTTGGGGGGGAATTTTTCAACACATTTTTATATTTTTTGGTATTTGTACTGTAGACAAAGACAAAATGCGCTATTTTTTATTTTTATAAAATAGGGAAAACCTAAAATTGAATTGCAAAATTATGGCATGAAACTACAACATGTAAGGCACTTACTCCTATTTTTTGGGATTTTTTCGAGCACAATTTCTATTTTAAATAAATAGAGAAAACAAAGAGAAACTACAACCTGACAAGGGTATTTATATAAAAAAAATAAAAGGCGATGGTCAAATTGCAATTTCTCCAAAAACATACAATGTGAAGTTCAATTTCATGGATTAAAAATAAATAGCGAAACCCGCATGGGCACGCCTACAAAATGCCCACCTCACGTGGGCGGCCACGTGAGTTGAGCTGAAAAGGACTTAATTGTAAATACACAAAGTCTAAGGGCTTCTTCGTAAATATTACACAAATATTATAATGGTAAATGAAAGTTTGAGTTCGAATATTTAAATACAAAAAATGACTGGATGTATCATGCAAAATACATAATTTAAGCACGGGAACAGACGGTGGATCTTGATTCACTTGCCACGTGGACGCTCCACCCTTTGCGGTACCGGTTCGTGCCTTGGACTGATGAGATTAGATCACCCCAGGTGATCTGAGGGTGAAGAGGCGGCTGGATCGAATGGTTGTTGTAGCTCGCCAAGAATTGGGCTAAGCGAACGGTAGAGGAGGGAGGAGGATGACCTAGGAAGAAGCCTCCCAGACGCAATGGACCTGGTGACCTAGAGGTGCTGTGGATGTTCAAGAAACGAAGGGGCAAAGAATGGAGTGGTCTGCGAAGGCGGTCAACGGTCGCGACACAGTGAATGGAGTTCACCGAAGCTGGGCTCCGGTGAACTTTGAAGGGGGTTTTTAAGCAACTAAAATGTGATATTACAAAATTAAAACCTAGGGCAACGGCTAAGCTAAGAAAGCAAGGAAAAGAGTATACCTCACCGGCTTGGACTAGGAAGCAAAGACCTCGACGGCGGTGATGGTCGGAGGTGGTGGAACGTCGCCTTGGCCTCGCCTGACTTCACTCCAATCGGCTGGAGGAGAAGTTGTCACCTTCTCCAGTCCTGAGCGCAAGAGTATGGGAGCCAAAACTCGGTCAAGGAGCTTCAAAAATTGAATGGAAGGCCGGGGGTCTTTTGTACAGGATGTTGGTGGCGATGGGAAGATCGAGGTGCAGCGGGCGATTCAGAGATCCAATGATTGAGACCTCCCGACATGTATGCTCGATGATCGAGGCACAAATATGCAGAAGGAATCAAATTCAGAGGATGAAAGGATCCTTGGGGAAAAACGAGGAAAATGAGTCAAAGCAATAGGCATGTCAGACCTAGGCCTCGGTCAGAGAGTTGATCGAGGTCAACTGGCGCAGAGATCTGGTTGCTCTGCGTGGACCAATCAGGAAAAACCAGGCCAGAAAATACGTATAAAATCTAAAATAAATAATAAATGGTTTTTTTTAGTTTTAAATTATAAAAAAAAATTATTATTTTTCATAGTATTTTATTATGATTTTTATTTAATTTTTCGAAGTTATTTTTTACAAGTTACTTTTTGAGTGTATATTTATTGGTATATTTACCTATATTTTAGAGTATTTTATTTTTATTTTGTATATTTACTTTTATTATTTCCTTTTCTTATTTTATATAATTATAACTTATTTTTATGTATCTAAATATATTTTTATTATATTTTTCTTATATATTACACTTAAATAAATAAGTATATTAAATATATAGGTATAGTGATTGGTATTTCATCTATATATTTTATATACATATTTTATTTTTATGTTTTCTTTATGTTTTACTCTAGTTTTAATATGTACATATAGTATCATTAATATTTATAAAATTATAAAAAAAAGAAATTATAAAATAGTAATGAATAAATAAAAAGAATATTTTAATCAGGTATATTATACAATAGGGGTCCAAAACCTAACTTTCACACCTTAACTCTAAAAAATATGAAACCACTTTCATTAAATAGCTTATTAAAAGTTATATATAATTAAAGATGATTTTTGATATATTTTGAGTTTTTATTTGAGAGATACGGGTCTGGGTTCTCAGGGTTTACGATCATAAAATACCTTTGACATTTTATTCTTTTTCTTTTCTTTTTTTTATTTTATAATTTTAGCATTAAAAACAGTATTTTATACAGTATTCATACAACAAAGAATGAATGTTAAGTTACGTAAATTAAGGTATTTACATGCCTTAGCTAGGGTTTTTAAGGCCAAAATGATAGAATGAATGTGATGAAATGGATATTCATCAGTAGTTTATGCTACTACCTTGGACTGGAGTTTGCTAGGAACCAATGAGGTTTTGTGATGACCTAGAGGAAGTACGTTACAGATCTTCTCTCTGAGATAAGAATGTTAGATTGTAGGCTTGACACTACTCCCGCGGACCAGAACATGAAGTTTTATGATGATGACACTAAGGAGGTAAAAGGAGCTAAAAGGAGCTCGTTGAGAAGATCCATTATGTGACTCTCACCAGGTCAGATATATCCTTTGCAGTAAGCAAAGTGTGTCATTTTATGGAGCATCTTAGACAGGCACATATGGATGTAGTCTATATGATTCTGAGGTATCTGAAGGCCTCGCATGGCATTTTCAGCAGAGGTACATCCCTTGTCGTCGCATCTTGTGCAGAAGTAGATCAGGTGGGGTGTCCCAAGGACATGAAGTCTACTTCCGACTTTGCAGTATTCATAGGGAGTTCCTTGGTGTCATGAAAGAGCAAGAAGCGTATGGTGGTTGCCAAGTCCAGTGCAGAATCAGAATACATGGCCATGGCACATGCTATTACAGAGATGATATGGGTCAGATTTGTTCCTATTGACCTGATAATTGAGGTGCCTCTTCCCATGCACCTCCAATGTGATAATCATGATGCTCTCTTCATCGCCAACATCCCAACCTTCCATGAGAGGACCAGCATATCGAGGTGGATTGTCACTACACTCGAGACATGATATAGAAGGGTCCCATCTCCACTATTCATGTTAGCTCAGAAGATCAAACATCGGATGTACTTACCAAGGCCTTAGCCAGAGGGCCTTACCAGAGATGTTGTTCCTAGTGGAGCATGATAGATATCTATGCTCCAGCTTGATGGGGAGTGTTGAGATATTAGTTATCTTTCATGTCTTTTATGTATTCTCTATTATTGGTGTCTTCTTCATTTTCCCAACAAGTTACTCTCCTATATAAGACAACCCTAGGGCCACATTAATAAGCAACACTTCATTCTCTCCCAACAACCATTAAATACGTTCGAACCTCTGGATACCCAGCGGTTAATAATCACATCCATGTTTGGATTTCAAATCGGAGACTTCTTGGTTTTATACTTGGGATTTCCCATGTTCTTGGTAGACCACGAATCTAAAATTCTATCACGGTAAACCCAATTAGAAAAGTGTATTTCAAGTTAACTGCCACATAAAGTGCATGTTTTGATAATAACAACTTGTGTATTTAACTCAAAACTTCGTCAAAACAAATAAAGTTGAAGGATCAAGAAGAAGCTTGAGCATAAGGAGCTCAAGCTCAAAGAAAGAAGACTAAAAGTTCAAAGAAGTTCAAGGATAAGGAATATGAGTTCAAATTTAATAAAGGAACCCAAGCTCAAGACAAACAAAGGCTTTCTTTTTAGCGTTTAAAGAACCACAAAGAATGTCTTCCATCATGAATATAAGATAATCAAATAGCCAATTTCATGTAAAAGATCCAGGTTGATCGATCAACTCTTGTGGTTTGATCGATCATTTTTTGTCACTACTAAAAATTGACCTATCAAACTTTTTACGATTGCTCGATCACGTTTCGAATTCCAACCGATCAACTTTTTTAACTAATCGATCAACTCCCGTCTTTTGTTATGGACCTGATTGATCAATACTTTTGACCTAATCAATCACTTTTTGAATTTTGATCGATCAACTTTCTTGATGGATCGATCGGTTGTATTTGTTAAAGATGTTTTTGAAATTGATTTTATTCATGATTTGAATCTCAACTGCTTTTTCGAGCTCCGACGTCTCTAACCACTTTAAGGCGTATAAATAGGACCTCATACTACCCTTTCAACATATATGACGGGCATACTCTCCAGTCTTATTTTTAATTTTCCGTGAAAGAAATTTGAAGCTATATTTCACCTCGCAATGCACGGTAGAAATTTTTGTTTTTTCAGCTATTCATCTTATGAGCCTTCTCCTAGCTCTACAAGATCGTGCTTTGTTTTACCTCTCTCTTTATATTGTATATTTATTTGGCTATTATTTGTTTTCTTGTATGTGCTTGTAGTTATCCAAATATAGGATCTGATCCAAAATGAATTCACAAAACTAATCCCTTACACTATTGATCACATGCATGGTAGTGACTCAAAATTTGGGATCAAAATCCTAAAAGCCATTAATCAAGTTTATATGAATTTCCCATGGTGAGGTAACACAACATCTACCAAGTGTCTTTTGATAACCTAGGACATGATTCGAAAAGTGAGAAAACAATGGTGTAACCTTCGACAATTCTATGTTATAAGATTCTAATTAGAATTTGTAGAACGACATCTCAATGATATCTCCTTTCATTAGAGCTGCAAACTTTAGGGAGGAAAAAAGACGCAACTTTTGATGGTCTTTCAAAAAAGGATCACTAAGACTCTTTGTTGTTTCCACCAAGGAAGTATCGGAATGGAATCAATGGGGCCTTCAATAGGGCTTACATAAATGCACAATCCTCTCCTACTAAATTCATGTCATTTAATTTTGATATATGTGTTTGACTCGGCTGATGTTTGATGTCCATTTTTTTATTCATATGAGCTGACTCAGCTTACCTTATATTGGATATATTGTTAAGAAACCATGTGCATGAGACCTATAAAGCATCCTTGTTCCTTTTCTGCCTATGGATTTGTTAGACATGTAAGCTCGTAGAAGATCATTATGTAATAAAAATTATTGTAATTTATATCATTCCATTTATCTTAAAATAAAACATAATTGAGATTGGATAATAATAAGGTCCCTCGGTACGAATAGAGATCAATACAATGCCCATCTTGATACATATAGTTGTTCATCTAAATAATTATATCATAAAGGTTGATGCATTGTTGTAGATCTAAAAGAGAGATCGAGGACACAACTGACATCACAAAGTAATTTTCAAGAAGGATCTCTGGTTTAAGAAGAGGTGACATTTTTCTCAAAATGTTGATATCCGACTGACACTCTTGATGCATGCCCTCTACATAGGAATGGAGATTCAAAGGTGTCGAGTAAGTCAAGTTGAAAAGTTAACTTGACAAGATTGAGATTCTAGGACATGATTTAATTGTCACGAAACAGACATGCATCCTTTGTTTTGAGAGAGGTGTACATATTTATATTTGAGTATATACATTTAGCATACTGTTAGGTTGATTACTTGATAAAGTCAATATACTGGTGAGCTTGTGTATATGCAAAGGAATATGAGATGTATGATCCTTTAAAGGAATCATGCAAGTTCGTACTTACTAAACATGGAAACAAGAGCTCATTCATGAGATGTTGAGTAACGAATTCCACTAGTAGTTTTCTTATTTAGGAAATAAGATATAGTTTTGAAAATACTAAACATACTTGATAAATCTCCATTTCATCATCTTTATTCTATCATTTTGGCCTTAAAAATCCTAGTAAATGCGTACAAATACCCTTAATTTAGGCATTTTATCATTCCTGCATCATTATGTAAATAGTGTATAAAATACGATTTTTAATGCCAAAATTATAGAATAAAGAAAAGAAAATAAAAAGAATAAAATATTGAAAATATTTTATGATCTTAAACCCCGAGACCTAGGCATCTCGATGACTAGGTCGACAAGGAATAAATTAGGGAAGATAAGGGCCAAAATACAAATAAAAATCCCTTTCATTTAATTCATTTTATTCCTTTTTGGGACCTATTTTTAGTTCCACTTTTTATACTTCAAATAAGTAAACTTTGAACATGAAATTTGTAGATAAAAATATAGAAAAAATATTGATTTCATACAAAAATAATACACAGATAAAAGTTACAGTCTAAGTAAGATTCTAAAATCCCAGCTTCCCAGACCCATATCTCTCAAATAAAAACTCAAAATATATCAAAATCACTTTTAATTGTATATAACTTTTAATAAGCTATTTATTTAAGGTGGTTTCATATTTTTTGTAGTTAAGATGCAAAAGTTAGGTTTTGGACCCCTGTCGTACAATAGTTCATGGCTTTTTCTTTCTTTTGTATAGATTCCATTTTAACTCCTTTTCTTTTGATTTCAATTTTATTTTGTTAGTTGTATATTGTACTTTCTATTAAAAATATAAAATCGACTAAAAAATATAAAATCAAATGGATACAAAAATAGGTCATTTCTATACAAGACAACTTGACTTGTATTTTATCTTTAGCACTTCCATTAAAAAATAAAAATCAACAAAAATATTTTCAAGTGTCTAATATTATATAAAATATAAGGATAGTATTACTAACAAGAAAACAAAACTAAAAATCACAGAATTTCAAAATAGGTATTTTAAACCTTAAAAAAATAGGTTTTTAATTTACATCTTTTGCAAAACTTTCTTCTGCAATTTTTAGATAACATTATTTTTAGAAAGTTTTATGATTTGAGTTTTTATTTTGAAGTCTTCCACCATCTATTTCATGCATATTTTTATTGGGAATACTTTTTTTGGTCCACATGGAACATGAGGACACCCACTAGTAGGGATGCAACCGGATGCAGATATATATGTATCCGTCCGCTACCGTATCCGCTTTTAAGCGGATACATATATACATTTTCGGATTTTAGTGGATATGGATACGGATACTAGTTTTAATTTTTTGTGGATACGGATTCGGATACGGATACCATTATAGATTTTTTTCGGATACGGATATGTTTACGGATGCATATATTTTTCGCGGATACAGATATGGATATCCGTATTATCGAGTCACTTATGATATGTACATCTATGTGCAATATAGATCTCCTGATGGGCATATATGTAAAATTTTATTTTGAGTTTGTAGAATTTGATTTTTGAACTATTGTGGAACTACTTTAAATCGTCTTTTTCTTTTTACGAAACTTTGTTTTTAGACTATATACTCATGAAAAAACTTTAGTTTATAGTTGTCTTTTTATATTTTGGTTCAATAAGATATGCAATATTTCATCTTCTCAAATGTTCTGCATGTCGTAATGTAGCACTAACACGAAATTGTACCTCGTCATGAAATGTCAAAAAAATGGTAATAAGCTTTTATAATTTATCACAATATCGTTTCAAGAAATATACTGTATCACCTTTATCTTATTAGTTGGTTACAATGTTACAGTATTACCTACATTTTGGAAACATTTCAAATGAAGAAAGATAGAGGTATGTCATCGTATAATTTTATTATATGCTATTCAATTTATTTCATTCAATATTTTCATTTATTTTCTTATTTATTATGTAACATTGTAAGTTTATTGAATTTAGGATTAGTCATCCATCAATAACAAGTTCGTAAAGACATCATTTCTAATTAAAAGGATGAGTATGAGGAGGCACTTAATATTTATAGGATAAGCCGTATATATTTCTTAAATATCAATATCTGAATCATAATAATCTGATTTCGAATCCGTATCCAAAAATATTTTCTCTATTTCTTTCATTATATCTCTCTCTTAGTATATCTAGATATCTATATATATCATTATTCTTTATATTATTATTACTATAATTTTATTTACAAATATAGAACTACAAAAACATTTGAATATTTTAAAATTAAATAAAAAATATATAAAATTAAAAATCAACATAAAGAATAAACAAAGAATCACACAATCAGTTTTGTGCATTAATTTACACAATCTATCTTGTTTGCTCCCTCTGTTCGACTTCTACATGCTTGCATACCTATACACATCCTTATTGTAGAGTTATAATAAATTTAACTCCGCATCTGCTTTTCACTGCTTGATCATCTGTTGTGGGTTAATTGTTGATTGACTCGGGTTTCGTGAGCGGTCGCCTCAGCGACATCGTGGTCCCACATTGTGTGGACTACTTTAGACCCTTACAAAACTCGAGTTATCAATACTTTTTGAAAGCATGTGATTAATATTGTCTCATAATAATCGATTGAGAAATCTAGTGATAAACCCTTTAAGGAAACAACCAAATATGAGATAGAAACTTTGGTATATTCAAGGTCTTCTTGTATACAAGATGTGTGAGTATTGCTGATGCTCAAGGTCGATGGGATCATAATAGATTATATAACATGATACCTCCATTCCGAGGGAACGATGAAACCATATAGATTTTAGTGACTCCACCTAGAGATCAAATGAATGAGATCCAATTGGATGAGGTCTCAATTCATAAAACTAAATTCTAGATCCAAAGAGTTGGAAATAAATTTGAAATTGTTCTGAGTCAATTGGAGAATTGATTCGATATCTGACTCGGTTTGATAATTAACTAAATTGGTTAAATATCATGTTATTAAATCTAACATAATATCAAGGCATGATGCGCGATTTGTACAATCTCCATGGTATCTACAAGTATCGCAAATGCAGCACAAGAATCCTTATTCTATTAGGAGTCATTGATCAACTATTTTTCCCATGCAGTAATTTATTGTCATTGTAATATGCTTGGCAGAAATCAATCTATCAATGGCCACATAAATATTAATGGAACTACGTGAAGGGAGTATGGTGTACTTTTTATTTGGTAAGATTCCAAGATCGAACGCATGGAGGTGTTGAAAATTTTAGATATTGATTAGAGTGCAATTCAATTTATCCAATTAATTGTGAAATACATAGGTATTGTTAAATATTAAGTATAAAAAATAACTTTTGAATGACTAATAATTCGATCATTCTAACAATGATCAATATCTTTTCACCTGTGTAACGTAGAGGTATGCTTCAGTATCTTTTCACATTTATTTCTATATTTCTTGTTTTAAATTTTTTTACTGAAGTTAGGTAATGAACATTGAGTCGGGCCAATCCAATCCAACCCAACCAAAAACTTAACCCTTTTAACTCGACTCGACATAGATGCAAAGTTGAAATAGGTATATAAGGTGAAAATCTAATGTATGCAGCGCAATTAAAGGCATGTGAAATGTATTTTAATGTAGTTAATGTTAATGTAAAGTAATATCAATGGACAAATTTTCTATTTTTATTTTGTTATAATTTTAATCTTGTAAAAAATGAATAGATTTTAAAATATTCAAAAAAATAGAAAATGATATTTATTTAATAAGTGCGTGGATGAAATATGGTTGAAATTATTTTAAGGGTAATAAAATTGGAAAAAATGAGGCTCCCTCTGCCTCATTTTTCCACAAATTTTTTTTTTGCAAAATATCACCATGTCTATATATCTCTCTCTAATATGTCGTTCTAATTTTGTCAGAAATGGAGACTCCTATACCCTCCATCTATATACCTATTCTATATGGAGGGTATATGAGTCTCCATTTTTGACAAAAGTTGAATGGCATATGGGGGGATATAGATGAACATACATAGTGATATTTTTCAAAAAAAATAAAAAAATTGAGGGAAAATAAGGCGGCAGCCCCATATAACTCAATAAAAATATAGTTAAAATATGGATTAACTATTTTATGCTTCTTATGTTTTGTGATGTTTTGGATATTTTAAAAATATAAGTAAAATAGAGCAAATAAAAAAGTTTTTTAAAAACATTTAAAAAAGGAAATATGGCTCACTTTGTAAAATAGTTTTTCTATATTAAACAGGTCCTAAAATTCCTCATTTTTATTTTTATTGAAGAGCTATTTTATGAGGAATCCGGAATACATTTTCGTAAATTTTGGAGTTTTTGATAATTTTTACATTATTTTTCAAGCTTTAAGATGGTTTATATATTAAGTTTACAAATGCAATAGTTTTAATTACAAAAATGTGCAATGAAGTAGAATGAAAGTGCAATCTACTTTAATTTTTTGGAATTTTTGTAAATTGGTATCACTTTATTAAAATTGAAAATAAAAGAGTACCTTCATTTTGATTTTTAATATTTTAAAAAGAGGTCGTATTATGTAGAGCGCATTGACGGCTATATAGAATATTTTTTGAAATTATTACATAAAATGCCCTAGAAAATTTAGGTAATAAATTTACAAATTAATTTATATAGCCCATAACATGCAAAAGATTTATGTGGAACATATGCCAAAAGTTTTCTCATCATTAAAATACAAATGTCTAAAAATCATAGTTTTTTACAATTTTCTTGAATTCGTAGTGAACTTTTTAAGTAAAAAAGATCATTTCAATAAATAAATGGCAATAAATTCATTTTTCTTAGAAAATTTCTCACAAAACTCATTTAAAAAAGGATTAAATTTATTATTAAAAATTTTAATTTAATCGAAATTGGATAAAGGCCTTGCAAAATCTTCATTATATAAGTCAGAGATTTTATTGTAATTTATCGAAATTAAAACAATGCTAAAAAGTGTTGCAAGGGCTTCTATGTAAAATTAAGAACCTGCTTGGGCTCGAGTGAATTTTCTTCAATATACGAGGGCATGCTTCTATCTCTCTGAAGTACGGAGGGCTTAATTGTAGAAGACATGGTCACATGAGGGAACTCCCCTGACTAGGTCGCTAATGTGTGTGACCACGACGCTCATGTGTTATGCATGTCTCGATCTATGACGCTAGATGTTGATAGATTAGGCAATGATGGATATATGTGGCTTCGACATCTAGGAATTGAGGATCAAAGGAGATCCTATGGTAATTGTAGTCCAAACATCTCCTCCTCCTCCTTCTTTGATCCAAGTCCGATGCACGGTGGCTAAGGGGATCTGCTAACTCATCCTCATTGTGTCAATGATCTGGGAAAGGAGCAACGATGATGATGTAGGCAGGGTGGAGCTCCATTAAGATGTGGACAACATGGACAGAGCCAGAAACTTTTCGGCACAAAGTAAAACAATAATTTGTGTGTTGATTGTCATATTACTAAGTAACATGTAGAGTAATCTTAATGTAGGATAAAAATGACAATTTGGTTAAACTTCTTAAGCTTTAACTTTTTGTGAGTGTGACATACGTTTGGGGATTTTGCTTCCATCTTTTAGAAAAAAATCTCTATTTTATTTCACATATATCTCAACGTAAGATTAACATTGTATACATGCATATCCATTAAAATTTGGACAAATTATATATTATAATGAGATTTTAAAACATTTCCATATAAAATGTATTTATGATTAATAAAAGGGCTAGGGAAGAATTGTACAGACACGTCTAAGCATAAACAAGGAGCATAGAGTCAAAATAGAGACTATATAACATCCCAAGGAATGTTCGTGTTGCACTAGAAAGGGAATACAATGTCCCAGACTTAGGTCTTCGGATAGTTATCAAGAAAACTACGCCAACAACCTGTTGGGTTCAAGCCCAATTGAACCAGTTGATGACCACTTAAAATGACCTAAGTTTTCAAGTAGAAATCCCCCATCTTATAACTCGCTTTCATACTTTGTAAGTCATAAATGGGAGACTATATATATATTTGGGAGTGATAACCCCCACTCTTATATCTACAATGTTTGCACATCTTCCTTATGGTGTGATCCATTGCTTATTCTCAATAATAGCAGTGGATGCAAAATTAAGGTAGCAATTTTCTTCTATCTCTTTGTAGGGGTGGATCCATCTCTCAAGTTTGTAACGTCTCAAACTTAGGTCTCAAATCATTACCGATAAAAACTGCTCTAACAACTTGTTGAACCCAGACCCAATTGGAACCCTTGACACCATCCAAGATGCTTAAGCTCAATCTATCAAGTCGTAATATCTTGTTCTTATAACACACTCTCAAACTTCGGAAATTTTAGAAATGCGACTTTATTTGAGATGTTACACAAAGGAAAGTCGGAGGCCACCGTTAGTGGGAGGTGCAACATCACTCACAAAACGGTTTCCAGTGTGTGTATTATTGAAGGAAGGAAGGTCTGAGGGTTAAGGATTTTGAATTTGAAATTTGGACATCCAAATCCTTTGTCCTGGTTTGATCCAAATCAAACTTGTACAATTCAATCAGACATGATTAATAGTCAGACTCTTTAACTTCTACTAATATTTTCATGGAACCAGCCGAACTAATCGGATCGAGGGAAGCATCCAATCCAACTAGTCTGACCATCTAATAAAGTCTGATTTTTAAAATCATGTGGCTAACAAGGTGAGAGGTATTATACAATGAAAGTGAGAGAGAAGAAGAAGATATGCATGGAAAGAGATAGATTTCCACGGATGAGATAGAGAAGGAAAGGATCATGGAGAGATGATAAAGTGACTCCAAATTGGAGAGGGGGTACAATTATTAAAGTTTATAAGATAGATTAGTATAAGAATATCTAAATAAACACTATAACTTTAATACCAATGTCAATAATATAAAGATGGTCTCCTAAAATCTAAGGGGAGGGGGCATGTGTCCCTCCATGCCCCCCTCTAGATCCGTCCACAGTGGACAACATGCTGCTAGTGAAGCACCTCTAGCAAATGTGTGTTGTTGTTAGGATTTGTCTCTATGGAGGATCTACAAGAGAATGTGGGAGAGCTTGAGTGAACAAAACTCTATTGAGGGATTAGTGGTAGAGAGAGTAGGAGAGACGGGTCTCCTCTGATCAGCGAAGGAAGGGAAGTATTGAGCTCGGGCCACATTTGGTTAGAGGTGATGGTGGTCTAAGAATTGAAGCGAGGGGGTCAAAAGTGATAGTGGTATGTGTGGAGGTCGAATTGCTTGTGAATCACATAATATAAGATGGAGGAAGGAAAGTATTGAGCTTCACGAAGGCCACTAGAGTGAGGAGACAGAGGTGATTGCACTGGAGGCAGAGAAGTTGATCCAAAGGAATCGAGGGAGGCATTGACATGATAACGAATGCGCAGAGGATGGTGAGCAGATTGACATGAATGTGGAAACACAAGCTGTCGTGGCTTGGGGAGGTGGGCGGCGACCAGAGTGGGCAAGGGGGATGCGAAACTCAAAAAACGTAGAACTTTAGGGAACTTTGGGTGGTGATCTGATTTCGACTCTAATATCATTTGTAATGTCATGAAGTTCAACCTAAGCTTCTTATCGAAAAGAACTACACCTAATAATTTGTTAGCTGAGATATAGACAAACTCCAATAATTCAAAATACTTAAATTCAAGTTATTAAGAAGCGGACCTTCATTTATATTCTCTGACTCACTTCTTTTTGTGGGTCTCCCATGTGATATATAGTTTCTTGGTCAGCATAGACATGTGATAGTTTGTAAACAAACTTTGACTAATGAATGTACACGTTATATATCCATTATTTCAATGAAGATACCCAAAGTCATCGCATGTGTGACCCACCATGGAACTGCCACTAATGTGTCCCAAATTTTCAATGCAAAAGCAATAAACTGTTGATTGTTATATTCTACGCAAAAAAAAGATAATTCTTCATGAGTAATTCGTGACATCCGATTTAACCTTTTCATTGTATATATCATATGATTTTCGTCCCTTTGAACTGAGATCCTTTCCTCCACCGCTACCATTTATCACGTCCTGTCCCTTTTACTTTGAACTCGTGTTTTCCTTTAAACCCATTCTTACTTTCAGTCCATTTTAAATAGAACGATCGATGCTTAATTATAAGTATATGTAGTCCTAATAATACACTGCGATAAAATTGTTGGCATATAGTGAAAAAAAATTAATATTGGTTGGCATAATTTCCGTGTATAGCAACAAATATTATCTGTTGTAAAGTTATATTTAATTCTTTTGAATCTTTAACCTATCTTGTGGTTACTATTATGTTATTAGCAAGAAATTGTTGTTAAACTAGTGATGATTTGTACAAATTTTATGAAAAATGCAATAGTTGATCGTTATATTTACCTTTAGCAATGAATATACAAATGACAAGAATATAATATAACTTGCAAGGAATAATTATCATTGTTATGAATTTAACATCGGAGGATAAGTAATGAATATTCAAACTATTCATTGCCATGAGTTAATTTTTTTTGCAGTCATTTATTTTCTTCATGTCATTTGTTTTTCCTTTTCAAACAATCACGTCATTAAGTGTATCTCATTGTATTTATATTCTGGTCTTTTTTTCCTTAGATAAAAAAAAGAAAGCAATAGAAAATGTAATAAAATAAGAAGAAATATAAAATAATATACGAAATGAAAATTTTCCAATATTAGTACATTACTAGTTGTATATAGTAATATTTTAACAAGTACATTGATACTTGTATATAGTAAAATATTAATATATAAAGTAACTAAAATTGATTTCAGATTTCAATAGAAATGAATATTAATTTAAAAATATACGATGGACTTCCCAATGCTCATAAAATATGTGAGTAAGTTATAACAGGGAGGATTACTACTTGATCGGTGCCGATTTTAACATTTTTGGTGATTGTCAACGGATCCAATAGAGCTCCATACCCAACAAGTTGTTAAGATCCAACTTTCTTCGACGACGGTCTGGAAATCTAAACATGGGACATCACAAAGTGTATTATATTTTGTTCGCAATTAAACACTTTATTTTGTATGTGATTTCCTAAGATTAGTTTAAGTTTAGAAAATAACATCGGATAAGCATTGGTAAATAGATCATCACTAATGATATTACAACGAATATGATATATTTTTCGCTAATTTCGAATAACAATGTATAGTTCATCGTTATATATTTAACAACAGAGAGTACGTACGGTGACGTGTTTCATTAAAGTGCCTACATACACTCATTCTATTGCAGTCTTAATTGTTTGATCTAACCAGGTACGTCGACCCGGTATTCTTCTTCTTGTTGGGGAGAACAAGAGAGAGGGAGATCGAGAGAGGGAGGGATATGAGAAATGGGAGAGGGCTCCCTAGTGCGAGGAAGAGCGTATCTCTGATCCCCTCCCGGAGGAGGTGTTTTATAGGGCGTGAATGCCCTCGCACTAGTCCTCCCTACCCCACGCCCTAACGAACTCCCGCAAGACGCGGACTTGCCGGAACCGTCGGCTCCGAAACCGCCGGCGGCGTTCTTTGACCACGAGTTCATATGCACTCATTCTACATCTCCCACTTGACCGAAGTGGTCAAAAACATATATGCTCCCACTATTCGTGTAGTATATACATGGAGATTTATCATGTGAGGATCATTATCTATGAAACCTCTTCCTTGACTCAAACATTCCTGAGTCCCATTAAAACAACATGTTTAATGTATGTTCCTGCTACTATTCCCTTGGTAAGGGAATCAGCCAACATGTCACTGGTAGGTATGTAGGTTACCGTGATTTCTTGCTTCGCCACTATATCTTGTATATAGTGATATTGGATCTCAATGTGTTTTCCTTTAGAATTATTAGCCCCACTATTGATCAAGCTAATTGCAGCTTGATTGTCACAATACATTTCAATTGGTCCTTTGACCAATTCTTAGATTCTCTAGGAAACGTCTGATCCACACAGCATGAGTGGTGGCCATGCTACATGCAATGTACTCAGCTTCATGTGTATGTCGAGATACACATCCTTATTTCTTGCTACCCCAAGAAACGGTTGCACCACCAAACATGAACATGTAACCTGATGTGGATTTTCTATCATCCACATCCCTCCGAAATCGGCATCGGAGTATCCTACCACCTCAAGCGATTCTGCTTGATACACAAGTTTCAGATGTACTGTCCCTTTCAGATATCGAAGAATCCTCTTTACAACTTCCCAATGTGCTAGACCGGGATTGCTTTGATATCTACTGACTAGACTTACTGGATAAGCTAAATCAGGTCGAGTACACATCATTGCATACATTAAACTCCCCACCGCTTGTGCATATGGTACATCTAAAGGTTTCTGCCCCTTTCCGGGACACTGACTCTTGCTGAGTCTCTTTCCCATCACAAGTGGTGTTGGAGATGGAGTGTTGTTCTGCATTCCAAATCTCCTTAATATAGTATGCAAATATCTTTCCTGACTAAGGCTCAATGTCCTTGAGTCCCTGTCTCTTATTATTTGAATTTCAAGAACATAGGATGCTTCGCCCATGTCCTTCATCTCAAATTCATTGCTTAATTTCTGTTTGATTTCATTGAGCATTTGTATGTCACTACCTGCGAGCAGAATGTCATCTACATACAATGACATGATTGCAAACCTGCTCCCACTCTTCATGACATACACACAGTTATCCAATTTATTTGAAACAAATCCAAATTGAATAACTTTCTCATGAAATTTGAGATATCATTGTCGTGAAGACTGCTTTAAGCCATATAATGACTTTCTTAACTTGTAAACCTTTTTCTCCTGACCTTCAACCTGAAATCCCTCAGGTGTCGCATATAAATCTCCTCCCTCAATTCTCCATTAAGGAAGGTTGTCTTCACATCCATTTGGAATAATTCCAAATTCATATATGCGACTATAGCTAAGATCATCCGAATGGATGCGAACTTAGCCACTTGAGAGTAGGTTTCCTGGAAATCTATTCCAGCTTGCTGAGTATAACCCTTGGCAACTAATCTGGCTTTGTATTTATCAACTGTACCATCAACTCGGTACTTTTTCTTGAATACCCACTTACATCCTATGGATTGCCTACCTTCTGGCAAATCACATAATTCCCAAACACCGTTTCGCTCGATTGAGTCCAACTCATCTCTCATGGCGGCCGACCATGATTCCGACTCAGATGAAGCCATAGCTTCATTAAAGGATATGGGATCTGTACAATCCGTGACATCCTCATCCACGGTATAACACGACACCTCGCATCCATAGAAATGGTAATCTTCCATCCATGTGGGCTGTGTTCTGGGTCTCTTGTTGCCAATTACACTCGTGGGTTGTGTGGGTCCACCCACTTCTTCTAAAGGATCATCATGTTTTATAGGTTCATTCTCTACATTTGGATGATCGATATCATCCTCAAGTTCTTGTCTAATGCTCAAGTCGTCTTCATTGTCTTGTAAGACAATTAGAGGATCTGACTCATCTACTTCATGCTCCTTTTCTTGATGAATTTCAAGAAAAGTTGCATCACGACTTTCGATCAGACCTTTAGTTTCATGGAAGAACCTATACCCTTTAGAATTTTCACTATATCCAATAAACTTGCACTTTAATGTCCTGAAGTCTAGCTTGTCCCTAAGCTGATTCGGTACCAGAACATGTGCAACACATCCCCATTTCCGGAGATGGCCCAATTCGGGATTTCTGCCATTCCATATTTCATATGGCGTTGATTCTACGGACTTGGTAGGAATCCTGTTCTGTATATAGTTCGCAGTCAACACGGCTTCTCCCCAGAATTTCTTGGAGAGTCCTGAGTGTGAAAGCATACACCTTACTGCATTCATCAAAGTTCGTTTCTTTCTTTTTGCTACACCATTTTGCAGTGGTGTATAGGGCATTGTAGTCTGCCTACGAATGCCTGCTTGAATACAGTAATCCTCAAAATCCTTTGAGGTATATTCCCCACCTCTATCTGTCCTAAGAGTCTTGATTGGTTTTCTCAATCTTGTTTCCACTTCCATCTTATATCTCTTAAAAGTTTCAAGTGCTTCTGACTTTATTCCTAAGAGATAGACATAGGAGAACTTAGAGTAGTCATCAATGAATGTTATGAAGTATTCCTTATTTCTATGTGTGCTGACGCTCAGTGGTCCACATATGTCTGAATGGATCAAACCTAGTAACTTTGTTGACCGAATTCCGGTTGAGAAGGGTCGTCATTTTACCGGTCAGACAGTGTTCGGAGGGCAATGTCCTTGCACACGTGATCTTAGGCAATAAATTTACCTTAATCATTTGATCCATCTTAGAGTTTCCTGGATGACCCAATCGCATGTGTCACAAGTCATAATCAGACAAAAAACACAAGGAATAATCAGAAGCGACATTCATTGATTCACTAGAATTTATTACAGGAAGACAAAACAGGTCATGCTCGGGCACAAACTTTCCCATCGCATAGACCTTCTTATTCTTGCCTATAGATACACATTTATTGTAAAACCTAACTTCAAAGTCTTTCTTGAGCAGCACTGGGACAGATATCAGGTTCCGACGTATCCTTGGGGCATATAGTACATCATTCAGTACCATAATACTATCTCCCAGGTCAAGTCTGTATGTCCCAACACCTTCCACGTCCAGGTAGGTGTTGTTCCCCATGAAGATCCTTTGTTCGCCTTTGCTCAGCTCCTTGAAGTCCACCAGGCCCTCCTTCGTCTTCGCGATATGTCTGGTTGCTCCAGAGTCGAACCACCATCCATCACTGTCCGTGATGACAGAGTTGCATTCCACGACAGCCGCGAATTCCATTTTCTTTTTGCCTTTATTTTCAGGCACTTTAGAATTTCCCGGCTTCTTCTTGTTGGGACAATTGACCTTGAAATGGCCATATTTGCCACAACCGTAGCAAGAGCCGCGTGGGTATTTCCCACTCTTTCCCTTGAAATTTGCCTTGGAGGGGCCTAGTCTTTTCTTTGCGTGCACGACATTTGCTTCTTCTTCTTCCTCGACCTCAATGATCTCAGTTTTCGATCTGTTTGGAGAGGTCATGCTCAATCTCCAGCTGTGCAGGTAGGTCCGTCATAGACTTAATGTTGCCGTTCATCCTCAGAGATGCGGCAACCATGTCAAATGACGGAGGGAGACTTCATAGTATGGTTGTGATCTGCATCCTCTCCAGAATTGCGCAATCAGCAGCCGCTGGATCTTTGGCCATCACGATCATCTTGTTCACGTGCTCGAGGACGCTTTCAGATTCCTTCATTCTACACGAGTTGTACTTGTGTAGAAGAAGCTGGACGCTCACTGATGAGCGACCCGAGCGAACGAGGTAAAGGTACTGAATAGGTCGTTGCGACCTCTATCACTCAGAGTCACTCAATCAAGAAAAATATCGAACCGCGAAATAGAAATAAAATCAATCAATCAAGGCAAGCGGTCCTAGCTATGGGATTAACCTGGTATAGCTCCCAGGGTCGAACACAAGGAGCACGGGTTGGCTAGAAGCCTACGAAGTAGTAAAACAAAATAAAGTCAAAGAAAAGTATTCTTTTGTGGTTTTTAATAATTTTTATATTTTTTTGGATTTTTAATATATGAAGAAAATAAAAGAAGGCAAATATAAACACACTTTGGCAATTTATTTAACACACCAAAAATCAAGCAAAAATTCAAGAAAAATGGTTTTTATGTTTTTTAAGTTTTTTTAATGTTTTTGGTGAATTTTTTATAATTTTCTAAGGTATATTTTATTTTCTAAAAATCAAACAGTGCTAAAAAGAAAGGGTACTGTCCAGCAAGGCCCAAAACCCAAAGATAAAATATCTAAGGATCTCAGAGGGCCCTGGAGGTAATTTTCCTGTATTCTAAAGAAAATAGGGAAAATTTGGGCACCAAAATTATTATTTTTGGATTTTTAGATTATTTATTATAATTTTTATGAGTTTTTAAGGGTTTTTAGATTTTTAGGGTTTTTATGTGATGAAAAATAGTCAAAATTGGCTAGAAAATCAAACAACAAACAAGAAACAGAAACTAATTTTTTTAGAATTTTTGGGGGTGATTTTATATTTTTTTGGGATTTTTAAACCTAGACAGTAGCTAAAAAGAAGGTTTTTGAATTTTTAAAAATACTAAATAAAATCCAAAATGTCCTCAAAAATTCTCAAAAATCCAACAACATGGCAGGGGCCATGTGTCAAATTTTCATCGAATTTGGAGGTGATTTGATATTTATTCAAAAATCAAAAAGGGGGCACTGTGCACAGGGACTAAAGTGCAAATACCCGAAACTCTGGGGGTCCAGGTGCAATTTTCCCAGCAAGTCACGCGCGTGGCGCGTGCCTGGGGCACTCAGGGACCTTCTGGTAATAAAAACCAACTTCTTGGACCTTTTGGTAACTCGTACCAAAAAGTCCAAGGGTACGGTTGCAATTTACCCACTAAAATCCGCACATGTAGAAATAAAAGGCTCACAGGGGTATCGATGCAATTACCAAAAAGTATTCATTCATTAAAGAACCCAACAGAACTACAGGGTAATAGATGCAAATATCCCAGACAAGGCACGTGGCGAAGCACGTGAGATCACATACGCAGGGGCATAAAAGCAAATAAAAACAAGCACATGGTCCACAGTGCAATTTACCCTACGTAAATAAAGTTACTAAAATATTTACAGGACTAAGACTAAAAAGACAAACTAAGAGGGGGCCCTAAGTAATTTACCCCTTTATTCGTCGACGGCTGGATAGGCGCCACGTAGGTGATCGGACGGCTCAGAATGGGTGGCGCTTCTCTTCTCTTCCGCACGTGGCCGATCGACGGTGCAGAGGGGGCCACGTGGATGATCCAACGGGTCAGGTGTTGTGGGTTCCCTCTCTCTGATCTGACGGTCCGGATGGCTCCTCTGGATGATCGGATGGCTGTTGCTCCTCGGTGAACGGACGGACACGATCAAAACTGGAGCGGAGGGGCCATCGGACGGTGCTGGAGGATGGTGGAAGAACACTCAGTCGGCGAGCTTCGCCGGCCTCGTGTGCGTGCTAGGCTCCTCCTCAGCTGCCTCCAAGTATCGGAGAAGATCGGCGGTGAAGTCCCGCAGCTGCTGAAGACCTCAGATGACCCGGCCGAGCCCTGGAGGGGCTCCGGCGAGGTCGGCGGCGCGGAGCTCTTGGCCTGAATGTGAGGGGGCCTCAGATGGCTCCCTCTTGACCTGCAAAGCGAACCAAAAGCTTCGTGGGTCGAGGGCAAAGTGCCTCGACCCGAAGAAGCGGCGTGAGGGTGAACAAGGGATCGGGGCGAACGAGCTCCGGCGAGCGGAGGATGGTGGAACTCGACTCCCAGCTCCGGGACGAGCTGGGTTGGATGAATGGGCGAAGAACGTGCGTGAGGGAGTGGCGAAGGTGATAGTGTGCTCCGATGATCGAGATAGTACGCGATATGGCCGGAATCAGAGGAACACGTCGGAGAGTCGATTTGGGCGAAACTACAAATTAAACGAAATGGGCGAGCTAAAAGGCTACCTGGGTGGAGCGAAAGACTGGGCTGGAGCTTGGCTAGCTCCTGGTCGTCGCCTCGAAGGGCGTCAAGGCCTGAGGCTCGAGCTCCGGTCGGGTGGCGGAGCACGGCGGCGCGAAGCAGCCGGATCGATGGTCGGCCACCTCCTCCTCGCTGCAACAGGTACAATCGCGAGCTGTCACCTCGGTGATTGCTCTGGAGGTCACGGGAGTGAGAATGGGGAGCCAAAGATGCGAGTGGAGTGCGGCGGAGCTCGGCTTTTATGTGGGTGCAGGTCCGGGAAGAGGAGCTCGGGTCCGGCTCGATGGAGCACGGATCCCTAGGATCGATGTCGGGCGAGATTCCCGGATACCTGGGGAGTAATTAGGACCAAGGATTAGGCTAAATGGAGGTCGGATCTGGTTAGAATAAATGGGAGAAGATGGGTCCGCGAACCAGATCCGGCTCTGGTGGTCCTGGGGGAGGTGTTGACCGGGGGTCAACAATCCCCCGTGGACCAATCAGAGCCCGCCAAGGCCTGAGTTTTTATTTGATTTTTTTGGGCCTTTAAATGGCCGAATTTTCAAAAACTTAAAAAATAAAATATTTTTATTTTATTTTTTTCTATTTTTTTGTAATTTTTAATTAATTTTTGGAAATAAAAATAAGGTATTTACATAATAGGTCTATACATAGGTATATATACAATATATGATTTTTGATTTTTGATTTTTAATTAGTTATTTTTGTACATTTTTATTCCCATTTTATATTTTATTTATTTATAGGATAAAATGAGGAATAAAAGGCTATTTTTATTTTATTTTTATTATTTATATACATGGGTAAAGTAAATAGTTATGTACACTATATACATGGCATATGTACAATATGTTTTTGCATTTTTAATTTTGTAATTTTTATTTGATTTTTGTTTTGTTTCTTTTTATTTATTTTATTTACAATATATACCATAGATTATTTACAAAAAGTTGTGGAAAATAATTTTATTTATTTATAAGGTTAAATAAATAGAGATGGTGGTCTATATACAAGGTGAAGGGGTGTTTTTGAGTTTTTAATTTTTAAATTTTTGTTTTGTTTTTTTTTAATAGTGTATAAATATATACAAAATATATACAAACATATTTTTTTGGATGAGGAAAATATTATTTATTTACATAAAATATGTACACATGTGAGCCCCTATCTCCCTCTACTTAGCTTTTATGCGGTCAGGCCCATGCTGAGCCCTCCCTTGGGTTAGGTTGCTCAATATTTATTCTAAATATTTCCCTCTTTTTCTTTTTCATCTTTATTCTTTTATTTTTGCACAAAAACATGCTAATTATCTAGATTTACAAAAATGCATGCTTTTGCTAACTTTTCCTATTTACACATATCTACATGCATTTGCATAGGTTTTTGTAGCTAAAATATAAGAATAAAGAGTGATGAATGGGTATTCATCACTCACCTCCGATTTGGAGTGGTATTTGTCCTTAACCGCGGTCCAGAGCTCGTAAGCTGATTCGCATGTCTCAAAGACCCGAATCAGGTTCAAATCCATGTGGGTCAGCATAAAGCTCCTGGCCCTATTATCTATTTTCTCCCACTGTTCGTGGGACTTAATTTCATCCACAGTTGGATTCTCAGATAAGATTGGGTCATGTTTATCTATAATGGTGTGTATGCTATCGTGCAACAGGCCATAGTAGATCTTCCTACTCCATAATTCATAATTAGTACCGTTAAGGTACTCTATCTTCCCAACCTCAGTGGCAATAGTCCTGCTTGTCATATTGAATCTAATGAAATAAATATAGGATTGTATTAGATTCAACAATTTAAAACTTTAAGAACACAACTATTAAGAGCCGGCGGCGGAGTTTGAAGAAGACAGACGAGCGAAGACGGACGAGCGGTGTTGATGATCGTCGGATCGCGAGCGTCGAGCTCTGATACCAGTGTTTGATCTAACCAGGTACGCCGACCCGGTATTCTTCTTCTTGTTGGGGAGAACAAGAGAGAGGGAGATCGAGAGAGGGAGGGATATGAGAAATGGGAGAGGGCTCCCTAGTGCGAGGAAGAGTGTATCTTTGATCCCCTCCCGGAGGAGGTGTTTTATAGGGTGTGAATGCCCTCGCACTAGTCCGCCCTAGCCCCACGCCCTAACGGGCTCCCGCAAGACGCGGACTTGCCGGAACCGCCGGCGGCGTTCTTTGACCACGAGTTCATATGGACTCATTCTACATTAATCATTAATTATTTGAGGCTTAATCATTAATTATTTGAGGATCTTTAAATCAAGAATAAATATATAAGGGATTAATCCCAATCAAATAACGGAATTATAGCAAAGGTGTTGTAATTTCATTTCATTTTATTTTTTGCAATATTGATTTTCAAAATCCAATCTTATAGATTATATCTTCCATTAATATTCCACGTATCCTCCAAATTTTGCTCAAATACGAGGACATTTGCTATTTCATCTTAATAGTCAAATGGTCAATCAACATTTAAACAACTTGAATCACATTTAAAAAAGAGCTGAACTTTTGATCATTAAGATAAAATAGCATATGCCAGCAGAGTTTAACGAAATTCGAAAGATGTGCGGAACATTAATAGAAGATATAATCCATAATAATGGATTTTAAAAATCAAAAATTGCATAAATAAATTCGAATTACAGCACCTCTGCTGTGTAATTCCGATTACAGCAGAGCAAAGGATACGCTTCTCCTGATGAGCACTGCCTCACATCTTCCAGTCAAAGGTGTACCGTGACAACACCACAGCTCAGCTCTGCAATCTCCATCTCCACGGATAAAGATCCAAACAGATGTACGCAACGAAAGCATACACACCCACAACAGCAGAGCATGCACCGTGCACCTGTAGCTCCACGATCACCGCACATCAGGGGCACTGCAAGGCTCCAAGCTCGTCCTGCGTGCGGCTGAGCTCTTCCACAGTGACACGTACACATGCACATCCATTGCTTGGTATACGTCCCGACTGCCAGAGGGCTTTGGAACCCATACATGTGTTACGTCAGATGGATGGATAGATGAGCATGAGGGTTAGGTTAGGCCCTGATAGTACGCTTCAGATCTCTGCACCGCAGTGGGATCAAGTGGGTGTTGGTGGGGAATCACATGCGGGAGGTGGTACGTGGTGGGTGCCTCGCTGCGCAGGTTGAGCTCTCTCTCTCTCTCTCTCTCTCTCTCTCTTCTGCGTTATCCACATTATCCATCCTCCTCATGCATCAGACGTGGATAAGTTGGGCACTGTGCGACGTGTTTGTATCTGCCCTTCTTGTGACTAATTGACGCCAAGGCGATCCCTTCTATCGATGATTTGCATCGATGTGCATCCGACGAATATTCTCAAACTCCGTCTTTCTAAAAACCCATGATGTAATAGAGGTCAAGTAAAGTATCCTCAAAGACCTTCGCGTTGCATCAGAGAATAATAATACCTTGTTCATCTCATTTGAGAGTTATCGTCTTTGTAGGACATTCTTTGTTTCGTTCATCTCTATGCCACTGTTAGAGCACGATGTACACGCCTTTCTCTATGTAGTGTGAAAAGGATCTCCATGCATGTAGACTCCACCTCATTGTCTATGCTTAAGTGAATGGAGTTTGATCTCAGATGTAACTCACCATGAAAATGAGTAAAAGGTTGGTGAAGACAAGGCCATCCGGTGCATCTCCGCGACTCTCAGAAGGGGCCGGGATCACCATCGGACGACTCTCGGAAGGAGCCGAGATGGCCGGTGCGCATCCCGAGGATGATCCAGCAACTCCCTTGCGTTACAACAGAACCTACTGTAACAGCAGAGAATCCGCTCTGTCAACTAGGTCAAGGATTTCTGATGTGCCGGTTGTTATGGATTTTCACGGTCTTTCTGGAGGATCTTATAGGATTATCATTAGTTTGCGAGATTGAGTTTGATATCTTGCTACTTCAAGAACTCAATCGACTTCAAAGACCTTGTAGCACTGCAATGGTGCATGGGTACCTTATCTGTCGAGGGATTTTTTTTATTCATGCATTCATTTCGAGTGCTTCAAATTCTTGTATCTCGATCGAGTTTTCATGCACCCTTGGTAAAGCCTGACAAATTTAGATTTCACTTTCTAGATTCAAGGAGAAGGAGATGATGCCTTTTTGCTTTTCCCAGATGCTCGTACATGGGTTCTCAAAAGAATAGATTGTTGGGCGCAAACACAGACTTGCTTACTATTGATGTAGCATGGACTTTACTTATGGATTATGGTATGCTCACTGCTTACTACTTACTAGGTTGGTGTTGTTCCGACCACTGTGTCTCTTTATATGCATGCCATTTAGTACTATTGATGAGGAAAGCCTCCAATGATCCCTTAAAAAAGGGGAGTTACATATTAATATCTCTATGATTGCCCCCTCTCTGTGATGGGAGCGGATCCTATGCTGTACAGCAGAGGTCTGCTGTAAAGTAGTGGTCCATCGAGCAGTTCACGTAAAATCAGGGTTTTTGTAAGTCCTTTCCGTGGTGAACTGCTCGATCTTGATGGAGCGGCTCGGGCAGACCTTTACTTTACAACAAACCTCTGTTGAACAGAGAGGATCCACGCTGCTCTCTTGTAAGATGTAGGCTTTCGAGTGGGTTATTATATTAGATTTTATTGTGATGGAAAAGTGATGTTTTAGGTAGAGTTATTTATTTGCCTTATTTTACTGTTATATTAGATGTTTTATTCTTGCGTAAAGCGTGTGCAGTAAGCATTAAGTGAAGCTAATTATGTAGTATCAAACATTGGATTTTGCTCGAACTTGGTCTGCTAATGTCATGAATAAAAGATTCATCCAAGTTTCATCGTGCATGGCCAACCTAAGAAAGTGGATATCCCACGGAATAGGTTCAATGAGATTACGAATAGATATATGGAAAATCAGTTGACACTCATTTTTAGATACATCGCATCTAAGGATAATACTTGGAAGCTTGACTATTAACATGCTATAAATAAAGTAAGAACATAGGATTTTAAATTAGTACAAAACTTTTAAGTATTATATGAGAAGTGTATCCTCGGTGAATTCCACATATTTGAGTGTTTACGTTAGGCCACAAATAAAGGAATATGTATTTTTATCTACTTTGCATTGTACTGCACTATTTGGATTGAGGTTTGCATAAGAATATTCTACTTAAATACAATTGTAAGGTTACCCTATTTTCACGAGGGCTCTCTTCCCATCAAGGAAGCAAAGTACACTCTTGTGGGATTAGAGTGGTATTATAATACAGTTGTGTGCAACGCATAAGATGCATGATTACTGGGGAGGATTGAATAATTTCTCAATCAAAATCTTGAATCCAAAGACTCGTTACCTGAGAGAGATCATGCACACTAAAATTCTTATGTATTATATGATTGCTTATTTTTTTCTACTCTTTTGTTTGAATGGTAGTGCCCTTAGCATTTCTCTCGGTTAAGAGAATTGTGATTGTGGTAATTCGAATATTCCAATCCACATAAAATTCACATTTGGTATTAGAGTATGGATCGTCTAGACCACGTAACAATCCGATGTACATGACTATCATTTGATGAGGATGCACTCGATGATTAGTCCCATATTTCAACAGTATGAATTACACAAGTTGGAAGATTAAGATGACTATCTTCCTATAAATTTTGGTTATGGATACATTGCAATTTATGTTAACATTCTTGATAATGAACTTTGCACATGATTAATTGGACCAATTTGTAATATATATAATAAACAAAAAATACATTTGATTTTTGTATTATTTATATTACGTTATTGCATTGTGTGTGATTTTTATATTAAAAAAGAGAAAAATATCCAATAATTTTTTTCTCACAAAAAGATCTATCCACCATCGAACGTTTCTTCATCAACACCTTCCTTTAATTAAAAAAGGAACCATCTAAGACCATGTGGGATCAACCAATGCATCACAAATAAAAATACTCCGAGTTTATATAAAGCATCACACTGACCAGCTGTTTAATTTACATAGAAAAAAAACTGCCACAAACTACCTCTCATTTAGTTTGGATTTTGATCATATAATAATATTTCCCTTGACAGTGAGAGAATATACGCAATAGGGACATTATCAAGGGGTTGTCGGGCACAACTGTTTAGCCATGACAGACCTTAGTTTTGAATCTACAGGACCTGAAATTCTATTTTAAAAAATAGGTATCTGATTTCCGAAGAAATATAAAATTTATGGTGGAATTACATATATGTAATACCTGTTATACCCACTGATCTCATGTGGATCTTCAAATAAACATATATTCACAAGAGCTTAAAAAACTGTCCTCATTTCTTCTTCCTCCCCTTCTTTTTTCATATAATGGTATGGATCCAAGGAAGACATGGAGAGGCACAAGTCCCTTTTAGTTTTTTTGGAGACATGGAGATCCACACTTACTTTCTTTCAGTACCCCTTACCAATTTGGTCTTGATGACTGCAACTTATCCTTTAGCTCTCCAAATAATCAACAACCAAAACTGATATAAGAAGAAGAAGAAATAAACAACTTTGAATCCTGGAGTTTTGTATGGTTTAAAGAGGAGAAAGGAAGAGAAGTAAAGAAAAGGAAAAGCAGTAGAGGTCAGTTGGGATGAATGCTCCCAAAGTGTCAGCATGAAAGGGAGCAGAGGGTGAGGTATGGGGTCTCCTCATGTGAGCATGTGGATGGCAGATGGGAATCAGGTGCAGCCCTCATATCATATCATCTCAAATGATTCTTTTCTGATACAGGTCCCCTTAATTTAATCAGCAAATAAAAAAAAGGACATACAATAATGGTCAGAACATGATATCATCTCAAGGTGTTGGCTGTAAGACATGTGCCCATCATAAGTCTCTTGGCATCCCACATGTTGCTGCTCGCTCCCCACCCTTTTTATATATATAATTGTTAATTATTATTCTCATCTGATATGTATTTATCCATGTCCTATTTAATTCTGCCTCGATTTTCTTTTGGCTCAAATGTTGAAGCATTGATGGCTCACAGGATTATTGTATGAGATTATATCACTGGTTGAGAATCCTATGCTCTGGGCTGACATCAGTTGGATGCCTGTTAGGTTTTTACTTGCTAATTAAATCTTCTATTAGATGATGGGTCTGTCTAATTGGTCCTCCATCATGTAGTTGGTTTGACCTCAGATGTCAATGGAAATATCGTGATGCCCACCATCTGATTAAAGAGAGAGCATAAACAGCTGTTTTGATCAGGATCTTATTAAGCATGAAAAAATAGTGCTGCACTTGATAAAAAGGGTACTCCCAACTTTCTGTTTATAGCTGGACAGTGTATTATACCATAGAAGATACACTAATCAAGATAAAAATATGACAAAGTAACCTTTAAGTTCATCTCCAAACTAGAGCGTGTCATCGTCATCGTCATCGTTGATTCTACAAGTGGGTCATCTATGCCTTCAAGTTTGCCTGTGCCTTTGCCTTCTCCTTGATTCACTCTTGATAGTTTACCGGCCTACTAAGAGAGAGTTTGATTAGTGTGGGGTCTCTAACCGATTTGTCTCTGATGTTTAGGAAACTCTATCATCAATTTATCTTTAGTAGAGCTATGTTAGGTAATTCCAAAAGTAGAGGCTCTGACATCATGATTAGAGATGTTGATCAAGATGAACAAAATCAAATCTGATTAGAGTTTGAATAGTTCGAAAAAAATGATCCTTTCTTAATGGGATTTTTTACCTCACGAATTCTATAAATTTTGTGAATTACCTTTTCGATCTTTGAAACATCAACATTCCTCCTTCGACCTCTGATGAATACCCATTCATCACTCTTTATTCTTCTATTTTAGCTACAAAAACCCTTTGCAAATACATGTAGATATGTGTAAATACAAATAAATACCAAAAGCATGCATTGTGTAAAAACCTATAATTAGCATGTTTTTGTGCACAAAATAAAAGAATAAAGAGCAAAAAGAAAAAGAGGGAAATATTTAGAATAAATATTGAGCAACCTAACCCAAGGGAGGGCTCAGCATGGGCCTGACCGCATAAAAGCCAAGTAGAGGGAGATAGGGGCTCACATTTGTGTATATTTGTAAATAAATAAAACTTTATATTTTCCTCACCCAAAAATATGTTTGTCCATATTGTGTGTATATTTAGAAACTATTAAAAACAAAATAAAAAGATAAAAATCAAAAATTCAAAAATACCCTTCTTCACCATGTGCATAAACCACACCATTGCATTTATTTAACCTGGTAAATAAATTCAATTATTTTCTAAACTTTTTGTAAATATTCCATGTTATATTTTGTAAATATATAAAATAACAAGAAACAAAACAAAAATCAAATAAAAATCACAAAATTGAAAATACAAAAATACATTGTATAAATACCATGTATATAAATGTATTCAACCATTTATTTCACCCTTGTATATAAGTGATAAAAATCAAATAAAAATATTCTTTTACTCCATATTTTATCTTGTAAATAAATAAAATACAAAATGAGCACAAAAATACATAAAAATAACAAATTAAAAATCAAAAATAAAAATTCATATAGTGTACATATACCTATATATATAGCTACCCTATTTTTATTTCCAAAAATTAATTAAAAATCACCAAAAAATAGAAAAAAATAAAAGAAAAATATTTCATGTTTTGAGTTTTCCTTAATTCGGCCTATTTCTGCCTCAAAATAAATAAACAAAAATAGCATCCACGTGGCAGCGTCTGACTGGTCCACGGGGGAATGTTGACCCCGGTCAACTCCCCCGCGGACTCCTTCCTATTCTGGAACGCGCGCGCCACCCCATCTTCCCCGATTTTCCCACGCGACTCCAGGCTGTCTCCCTCGCATATCTCGAGCCCGGATTCTTCGCCGTTCATCCCTCTCCCTCGCCGGATCCTTCGCCATCAAATCCATGCTTTCCATCGCTGTCGCTCCTCAACCCTAAACGCCCCTGTCACTCTATATAACCATCATCTCCGCCGCCTTCGCGCCGCATCTTTGGACCCTCTCCTTCTTCCCCGTGACCTCCATTGGCATCGCAAGAGTGACAGCAAGCCGTTGCCTTTGTTGCAGTGAGGCGAGGAGGCGATTCCTTTGATCCGGCGTACTTCGCCGTCCTTGCTCCGCCGCCGGCGTTGAGCATCGAGCTTCAGGCCTTGACGCCCTTCGAAGCTACGACCCGGAGCAAGAGCAGCTCCAGCACAGTCTACTGCAGCCATCAGGTAGTCGATTAGATCTCCCATTTAGCGTAATTTCCGATTTCGCCCAAATCATAGCTCCGACGTACATCTCCGATTCCGACCATCTCACGCAACATCTCGACCATCCGACCCTACTATCATCTCCGCCGTACCCTCACGCACCTTCTACGCACTTTCACTCAACCCAGATCGCACAGGATCTGGGAGTCGAGCTCCACCGTCTCCACCTCGCCGGAGCTCGTCCGCCCCACAGCACCGTCCACTTTCACCCCGCCTTCTTGGGTCGAGGCAATTTGCCCTCGACCCGCGAAGCTTCTTGTCTACTTTGCAGGTCCAAAGGGAGCCATCTGAGGACTCCCAACTTCAAGCCAGGAGCTTCTTCTCCGCCGACCTCGCCGGAGCCCCTCCAGGGCTCGGTTGGGCCATTGGCCACCACCAGCAGCTGCGGGACAGCCCAGCGGAGCTTCTCCGATCATTTGCAGCAGCTGAGGAGGATCGGAGTGCACGCAGGAGGCCGGCGAAGTTCGCCGGCCATCAGTTCTTCCTCCACCTTCCAGAGCCGTCCGATGAAGCCCTCGCTCCAGTTCTAATCCCAGCCGTCGATCTGTAGAGGAGCAGCAGCCGTCGATCCATCTGAGGATCTCATCCGGACCGTTGCAGCCGAGGAGAGAGGTGCAGTAGCCCAGCACCGCTCGATCGTCCACGTGCCTCTCCCTTGACCGTCGATCAGAGCCGAAGAGGAGAAGAGAGAAGAGGCGCCGCCATCCAGACCGTTCGATCACCCACGTGGCGCACATCTGACCGTCGGCTAATAAAGGGGTAAATATCGTAGGTCCCCCTTTTAGTTTGTTATTTCCTGTTTAGTCCTGTAATTATTTTTAGAAACTTTTTCACGTAGGATAATTTGCATTTGGAACCTCGTGCTTTATTTTAATTGCATGTATGCCCCTGTGTGTGTGTGAACACGTGCGTCGTCACGTGTATTTTGGGCTTTTTACATATCTAGTCCTGTAGATCTGGAGTGTTATTGAATGAATGAATACTTTTGATTAATTGCAGTTATGCCCCTGTGAGCATTGTTTTTGTGCATGTGCGTATTTATTGGGCTTTTTGCGACTTTGGCCCTGAGCTTTTGATACGAGTTATCAGTAAGCCCTGGGACTTAGTTTTTCTTGCAATATAGTCCCTGTGTGCCCCAGCCACGCGCGACGCGCGTGACTTGCTGGGCTTTTTGCACCAGCGACCCCCAGGTCTTGGGTATTTGCACATTGGTCCTTGTGCATAGTATCCTCTTGTGTATTTTTGAATAAATAGCAAACCACCTCCAAATCCAATGAAATTTTGACACATGGCTCCTGCCATGGTGTAGGAATTTCTATGATTTTTGGGGACATTTTTGATTTCATTTATTATTTTTAAAAATTCAAAAACCCCTATTTTTGCTACTGTTTGACTTTAAAAATACCAAAAAAATCTAAAAACTCCACCAAAAATTCTAAAAAAATTAGATAATGTTTCTTACTTGTTGATTGATTTTCTAGCCAATTTTGGCTACTGTTCATCACTTAAAAACCTTAAAAATTGAAAAACCCCTAAAAACTCATAAAAATTACAATAAATAAATTAAAAATCCAAAAACAATAATTAGGGTGCCTAAATTTTCCTTATTCTTCATAGATTACAGGAAAATCACCTCCAAGGTTGATTAAAACTCCTAAGTATTTTATTTTTGAGTTTCTAACCTTGCTGGACAGTACCTTGGTGTTTCTGCCTTGTTTGATTTTTAGTAAATAATTTACTCATTAGAAAAATTCCAAAAATTCACCAAAAACAGTAAAAAAACTTAAAAAACATAAAAACCATTTTTCCTTAATTTTTGCATTATTTTTGGTGTGTTGTATAAATTGTTGAAGTTGCCTTGTCTTTACTTTCTTTCACTTTCTCATCTTTTAAAAAAATCTAAAAAAAAAATTATAAAAACAAATAAAAACACTAAAAAAAGACTTCCTTGGATTTCTGACTACATCGTAGGCCGCAAGGCCAATCTGTGCTCCTTGTGTTCGACCCTGGGAGCTATACCAGGTTAATCCTATAGCTAGACCGCTCTATTTTGTGTTTTGATTGATTGATCTCTTTGAGTGGTTCATTTTTCTTGATTGACTCAGCCCGAGTGATTGAGGTCGCAACGACCTTATTTATTTTACACCTTTACCTCTGTCATTCGGGCGGCTGTCAACCTCGTAAACTTGTTAACCCTACCTCACGTACCCCACGATCAACTCCCATCCGTTTACCCGTTAAATTTAACCAAATTCCGTTAAAATGAGATACATATTGACCTCTTTGTTTAAAAATTTTACAAACATTGTCAATCTACTCCTTACATCCCATTCCTCTCCCTTGCCACCTCCTCCCCTCCCCTTACTCCTCCACCTGCACCGCAACCGCTCCTCTAGTCCCTCTCTCCCTCTGCACCATCCGCAACCGCAGCTGTTCCTCCACCCACAGTCGTAGCTGCTCCTCCAGCCTCCCCAAACCCCAACCTCCTATCCCTCGCCTCCTCCCTATCTCCCTCTCCCTCCTTTGTTTCGCTCGTCGTTTCCTCTCCGACCCCGACGTCCTCCCTCTCACCTCCTCCCCCTCTCCCTCTTGTGTTTCACTCGTCGTTGCCTCCCCAACCCTGACCTCCTCCACTCTCCTGCCCCCTCCACCACCTCCTCCTCCCCTTGTTCCTCCGACTTCTGATGAGGGAGGAGAGTTGCAATGTATTTATTTAGCAGTAATAAATATTTGATTGATCGATTCAAGAATTCATCCTGAAAAAAAATATTTTCATGATCAGAAGACATGATTTATCCATGAAAATAGAAAAAAATTGTGATTTGATGGACGGATGGAGATGTGGTTGAGAGAGAAAATAGAGGAGTGAAAATATGAAGAGTGGAAGATCCACCATCCAATGCACCTATGATTAGATAAACTCATGTTATTGACTCAAGTAAAAGTAAAAATAACGACAAGGTCAGCAGGATAAGACGGAGCGAGTTTACGTAGTCGAGGAGGAATGCCAATATTTCAATGATCGAGAAGGTAATTTATAAAGTTTATAGGGTTCATGTGCTAAAAATCAATTTCTTAATTAACTAAACAAAACTTCAAATTTTACCTTCATAACTTAACGAACATAAAAAAAGTGTAACATATGTTCGTCTGATAAACATTCTGAGTTTAATAATACGCATGTACATATATAAATTGTATGTATGTACACATGTAGAAAGATTTGTGGTTATTATTAAAGCTGAACAATTAAACTCTAATAAAATAAAATAGTGGAAGAGGCTTACATTCAACAGTGATGTGATTTAGTCATTGGCGGAGAGAGCAAATCTTTTCAATGTATATCATTTCTCATTTTTATAGAATTTTATTGGCATCTCAAACTCTAATTTGAAACTAATTCCAAACATGCTCATTTTACAAGTTTTTCTTGAGTCAAATTATTAACTATTGTCAGAACTCGGTCTTTTGTTTTCTAAACGAACTCAAATATGCACTACCATACATGTATTGAACCAACTCAAACTTTCTTACAAATCAAACTCAAACACAGATTCATTTGCAATTCGATTCAATTAGCAGCCCTAATCGTAGCATTGTCATGGTTCTTTTTATTTGCTGCATAGCTTCATAACGTAGGTTAGCACATGAGGAGGCATAGGACGACAAGTGGGAAAGAGACTTTGTGTATGCATGCGCAAAGGTACATGACAAGGTGGTGTCATGGCCCAAGGGGCTAATGGGCATGGACATTAGATCAAACCTACTTCATTTATCTAAGTACAAAAGCTCAATGGGCCCATAAAAGTTAAATTATAAAAATCCCACCCATTTACCACCATATTGGGCTTGGGCCTCGTATCATAAGATCAAACCTTTGAAGTTCCAGATCTATTAAGCATACATGTTTTCGCTATCACTGGTTACACTACGAAGCCCAGCCCAACCATTAAGATCACATGACATTATCTCCTAACAAAATCACGTAGACCACATATTTCATCTATGCATTAGAAAAGGCAAGTGTGACAATCTAAGGGTGCACGTGGATCATATTTTAGCTTAATCCATATCCAATTCATCCTTAACGGATTTTAACTTTTTCCAATCCATCAAATATATGAATCCAAACCAATCAAATCCATCTAGTTATGGATTGAATAGGATTGGAACAGATTATTTTTGCATACATATTTCCTCTCGTTAGTCTACTCTCTATTATTTGTACTTCATAATACGCTAGCTCTCGATATTTGAACTAGGAAATCAATAGTATAGATAGCCGTAAAGAAAAGAATATTTAAAGATCGTAAAATCAAATTAAAGTTGATGAATCCATCAATCTATTATAAAAAGTTGAAGATCAAATAAACCACACTAAAGGATTATACTAAATTTTGAATTTGAGTTTCTTTCTATAAATGATGTATTAGTATGTTTTTGGCTAATGTTTCCCGACAAATGATTCAAATGCGAATAATACAAGTTACCAAATATGGGTACAATGACAAGGTAGATAACAAAAAATGTGATTACTTTGGGAGGAAATAGATGAAGTATGTGACTGATTTCGACTGTTAAGCTATGTTAAAACCAAACCACCCACTTGAACACCCTTAAAGCACAATAATACATCATTAGCATACGAGAACCATAAAACATTTATAATCGATCGAGTATCCAAGACAAAATCAACTTAAATATAGCCAACCAATTGTGCAGCATGACCCTCATTTTATGAACTTCAAATGGAATTTAATTGTCAGGTTGAACCTATAGTCAAATAAGCATTGTAAAAAATTTATTATCAAATTTTATATTAATGTAAAAAGAAAAGTAATCCAAAAAAAGCTTGATTATCCTTAGATGGGTACGGTACATCTGAGCATGCAGTTGATCTAGTTTCCTGCAAGATAAAGTTTTAAGCTGAAACGAGAAAAATGGCCAATAATAACAAATGAGTGTACGAGATAGATGTCCTATTTTTTTTAATTAGAGCAGATGGTATCGCGGGAGGGGATGACATTGTGCGAGACGAGAGCCGACAACATAAGGGCAACATCGTTGTACCGGATGGGGACAATGTTTGCATGAGGCTATGGAAAAGGAATGAGAGGGAGAGGAAAGTGGTAGTTGAATGTTGGTGGTTCAGTCTGAAATGAAAGGGATAAGGAACTGGAATGGGAGTAGACAAATAGGACTTACTATTATACAAGTTACGATAACATTTTATTAGTTTTGGGATTTAGCATGTGAGAGGAGGAGATGGCTGAATGAAGACTTGATTCCATCAAAAATGAGGTAAATATCATTGACTATGACTTTATGGAAAATTGAGAATGGGTGCAAATAGATATAATATATAAAATATTTATATATGTGTGTGTGTGTGTTTATATGTATATAAATATATGTTATCGGATTGGATTTTGATAATGATTCGATCAAATCCATACTTTAGCAAATTTGAAAAATTCAAAACCGATCCGATCCGTTAAAATGACAAAACCAAACCTATCCAGTAACATCAGATTGGATCGAATTACAGATTTTGACCAATCCGTGTGCATCCCTAGTAAAGATACTCGGGAATTTCAAAGGAAATGAGAAGTTAACCACTTTTCTAGGTTAGGAATTAGTTTACAATTCCAAAACAGAATCTAAATAGTTTTAAATCTACAAATCCTTTATCCACATCTCTATTCGTTAAGTTCTTAGGGAGATGCTTTCTATGTTTGGATGAGTTGTTGGGATTTGTTCAAATTTACTTTACATACGATATTTTCTATTGAGTTGAGGTTTGTCTAAGTGGGTAAACGGATCTTTCGATGAAAGATTGTTTAGCCACCTCTCTGCATAGTTTACTCATCCCCCCTCATTAAAGTAAATTCTAGTGAAGAGTGTCTCATTGTCTTGTCAGGGAGATTAGGGAGATTAGGGTTCATGTGTTCCTTACATTTTTCCCTCTCCCTAAAGTTTCCCATGTAAATCCTCTCTTCTTTTTATTGATCCATACTTGTTATCCATTGTACCAAAGCCTCGTTGAGGCCTTCATCTTTGATGGGCATTCTTGTAATAAAGTTGGAAATGTTATTCACTCTTGTGAAGTAAGCCGATTATCCAAGCACATTGAAACTATCTATCGTGTTTCACGTAATGAAAGTACCTTTGTGTTTCAAATTGTTCGCTGATGGTCCTTCGAGTGTAAAGAGTATGTTTGGTCATCGTTACATTATTACATTCATTGATGATTTTTCGAAGAGAACTTATGTGTACATTTTGAGAAATATAGGTGAAGTTAGTCAGGGGTTCTTCGAATGTGAATCCAAATCTCTAGAGAGGTCTAGGTTTTTCTATAATTTTCCCATCAAATTATAGGAGGTTTCCAAGTTAAATTCTTACATGTTACTTGATTCTTTGTTTCTACAAGTTATTAAAGTAGGCTTAATCAAGTGCATTTTCTCCATTGAAGTTCGGATATGCAATATACATTTTAGGGTATTTACAACTTTGCGGTGTGATCAACAATCTCGGTGCGAAGTATAGTGGTGTAATCAATCAGTTTGTATAGTGGTGTTGGAGAGATTGGTTCATCAAGTGGACAAATACTGCAAATCACTCATATTTTGTTTCCATCATTGTAATCAATCAATTTTCCATGAATTAATCAATCATTTTTTTCCGACATGGCTCTATTCCAATAGAGCATTGTAGTCAACTAATCGTTTAAGCAAGTATACATCTCCTTAACAAACCTCTTACCCACAATGACCTTCATGCTCCTAATATGTTTGTAAATCTCCTTTCTGTTAGTAAGATAACAAAAGAATGCAATTATGAATTAATCTTTACGTTGACCATTGTGTACTACAAGACTTGGTGATGAGGAAGAGGATTCAATTTAATTTTATTTCCAAAGACATGTATCGTCTACAAATTCAAGTTGCAGCTACATTGACAGTTGTGATTCAAGAAAAAAGGAGCAGAATGATTATCATTATCTAGTCCTCAGTGGTACGATAGGTCGTCTTCCATTTAGTTCAATAAAAGATTTGTTTCATGTATTATTTGAAGATTTGCGATCTGTGAACTTAGTTTGTCGTAATTATTTAAAGGTTAATAACACTTTTGCAACTTATTATATTTCTGAGTAAGGCAAGTGAACTTTTTAAGCTAATTCATTCTAATGGTTGGGGTCAGACTAATGTTTCCACTCTTAATAACTACAAGTAATTTATTATATTTATTAATGATTATTCTAAAAGCACTTTGGTTTATATACCTTGTAATCGTGGAGAAGTTGTCAATATCATGTGAAGAGACCAATCTTATTGAGACGCAATAAGTGCAAGTGATCAAATGTTTCAAATGCTCGTAAATATTTGTCTAAAACAGCAAGAATTCTTACTGCCAAAACAACTATTCACGAAGCTTCTTGTAGATATACTCCTCAGCAAAACGGTGTAGCGAGACAGAAAAAGAGACGCATACTTGAAGTTAGCAAGAGCGCTTATATTTCGGAGAAAACTCCCAAACAGATTCTAGGAGAGGTTCTCAGTAGTGCCTTCGTCATAGAGAACATGTCCTCAAAATTGTTGAACATGACTACTACTTTTTTATTGTTCATTCTAAGAGTGAGTCGTAGGTTCGTCCTCTAAAAAATTTTAGTTGCATTCTGCTATTTTCACGATTCTACACTAGATGCAAAGAAACTTGATGCACTAGCAATCACAGTTATTTTTTGGGTGTTAGGAATGCGGAAGCAAACGTGCACGAACACTATCAATCAAGCAAGAAGCAAACACACAGATTTACAAGGTTCATCCATAATTGCGCTACGTCCTTGGACCGTGATCGATTTTCATTATTTGGTGGAGAAAAAGAATACAAAAGACACTGAGAAGATACAATGATTGGATGAGGATGGGGATGCAGTATGTTGTGGCCCCAAGGCTCCTTTTATACTGCAACAAAAGGATAGCAATTGTCTTCATCAATCGAGCCTAACAGCTCTCAATCAATCAAGATTCAGGACGCGGGTCAGGCGTCTCAACAATTCGGTCCAACAGCTCTCAGCCAATCAAGATCCAAGAGGTGGATCATGCATCTCAGCAATCCGATCAAACAGCTCTCACACAATCAGGATTCAAGAGGCAGATCATGCATCTCAACAATCTGATCCAACAAATCTCAGTGAATCAAGATTCAGGAGGCGGATCGTGCGTATCGATAATCCAGCCCAACAATTGGTTAGGATCGAAGGCATATCAACAATCTCAACCTCGAATTGAATCCCCCTGAGAAGCTTTACCAAGCTCTGTCGTGTCGCCGCCAGCACCCTCCTTGAGGATACTGCCAACTGTCGGCATTGAACAAGTCCAAACAGTGTTAACTTACTCCAAGGAACTGCCTTTGTGAACATATCGATTGAATTATCCGCTGTGTCGACCTTCACATTGATCCTCTTCTCAAAACGAATGAAGTGATATATGGCATCCTCTCATGATGCACTTGATCCTTGGTTAAGCATATTGCACTAAGACTATCACAATATACTATAGCTTGATCATGTTGTAGATCAAGATTCCAACTAAGCCCTTCGGACAGATGCCTTCCTTTATAGTTTCTGTCAAAGTCATGTACTTTATTTCCGTAGTATACAGAGTAACTGATGGTTGTAGGCAGTTTTCCAATTGATGAGAATCTCCCAAAGTAAAAATGTAGACTATCATTGATCTCCTCCTATCGACATCTGCAGCATAATCAAAATCTCACTATCATGCGCCCAAATACTCTAAATCACGTATAGATGAGATCAATATCTAATGTCTCTCAGATAGCGGAAAATCCGCTTGACTGTATGCCAATGCTCCATCCATGGGTTGCCTATGAATCTGCTAACAACACTCATAACATGAGCGACAACAGGTCTTGCGCATACCATGGCATATATAAGACTCCCAACTACGCTGGCATAGGAAACACATGACATGTGTTCCTTCTCTGTGTCTGACTCAGGTGCAAAAGAAACTGAGAGATGAATAAACACAGCGAATGGATTACATAGAGGATTTGTTGTAGAAATGCCAACTCAGAAAGCCAAAACTCGTACTTGTTGTACTTGGCATACAACTGGTGCTCTTGAATTGTCTCTAGCATGGTGCGAAGATGGGACTCGTGCTCGTATTCATCATGGGAATAGACTAGAACATCATCGATGAATATGATCACGTACCTGTCCAAATACGGGTGGAAGACTCGATTCATCAAATCCATGAATGTCGCGGGTGCATTCGTGAGTCAAAAAGGCATCACCAAGAACTCATAATGGCCATATCGAGTGTGGAATGCAAACTTCATCACGCCGGCCTTATTGATACTCAACTGATGGTATCTCGACTGCAGGTCAATCTTAGAGAATACTGTTGCTCCCTGCAACTAGTCAAATAGATCATCTATTATGAGAAGTGGGTAACGGTTCTTGACCGTTCTCTTGTTCAACTGCTTGTAGTCTATGCATAACCTTAGGGATCCATCCTTCTTCTTCACGAAGAGGACTAGCGCTCCCCATAGTGATGTACTGGGGCGGATGAATCCCTTGTCCAACAGCTCCCATGGTGATGTACTGGGGCGGATCGATATCTAATGTCTCTCAGATAGCGGAAAATCCGCTTGATTGTATGCCAATGCTCCATCCATGGGTTGCTTATGAATCTGCTAACACTCATAACATGAGTGACATAAGGTCTTGTGCATATACCATGGCATACATAAGACTCCCAACTGCGCTAGCATAGGAAACACATGACATGTGTCCTTCTCTGTGTCTGACTGAGGTGCGAAAGAAACAGAGAGATGAATATACACAACGAATGGATTACATAGAGGATTGGTTGTAGACATCCCAAATCTCATTAGAACTTTCTCAATGTAGTTCTCTTGAGATAAGAAAAGTTACCCTTCTGCACGATGTCTAATGATCTCCATCTCTAAAATCTTCTTCGTTGCACCAAGGTCCTTCATGTCAAACTATGAAGTAAAAAGCTTCTTCAAATCATCTATGGTACTCTTCTACTTGGCAACAATCAGCATGTCATCGACATACAATAATAGATAGATGAAGGATCCATCCTCCATCTTGTTGTGGTAAACACAACAATCGTATGCTCATGTTGAACCCATGATCAATCATGAAGCTGTCAAACTTTTTGTACAACTACATGGAAGACTGCTTAAGCTCATACAAGGACTTATTCAATATGCACACAAGATCTCCCTTTCCATGATATGTGCATCCCTCTGGCTGACTCATAAGAATCTCTTCTTCGAGTTCACCATGCAAGAAAGTTGGCCGCACATCCGACTGCTCCAACACCAAGTCTTGATGTGCAACAAAAGCTAATAACACACTGATGGATGCATGTCTTATAATGTGAGAGAATATATTGTTGTAATCCACTCTTTCCTTCTGATTGTAACCCTTTGCAACTAGGTGTGCCTTGTATCTGATGCCTTCACTGCCTGAGATTCTCGTCTTTTTCTTGAAGACCCATTTGCATCCAATGACCTTCCTTTTGACAACTTGACAAGCTCGCGTGTCTGATTCTTGAGAAGAGACTCCATCTCTTCACCCATAACAGCAACCCACTGCCCAAATTCTACCCTAGTTATGCCCTCCATGTAAGCAGAGGGCTCTAGAGATTGCCTTCTCCGCAACTTGTAGTGTAAATGTAATCATGTCTTCAAATCCATATCTCTGTGGTGGATCAATCCCTCTACAGGATCGTTCAAAGGCAACACTTGGTTACCTCTCCTCTGTTTGCTCAGCATCAACCCGATTAAGAGTGGTGTGTTTAATTACAAGATTACTACTTGGTGTCATTTCAAACTCCACATGTTTGTGCACATCATCACATATCCCTGCATCAACAGACTCACTACTTGAGTGCAACATGGAATTCTCATCAAATGTAACATTCTTGCTAACAATAATTCTATGCTTAAAAGAGGATCAGATTGTGTACTCCTTTACTCCTACGCTATATCCTTTAAACATCCCTTTCTTCGCCCTTGATTCTATTTTCCTCCACTAGCGTGATAATAAGCAGCACAACCAATGACTCATAAAACATAATAATCAGCATGATTACCAGACCATACCTCCATGGGTGTCTTACAGTCAATAGCGGACGCAGGACTCTGATTCACCAACAAGTTGTATTCACATCTTCAGCCCAGAATGCTCTGCCAAGTCCATCATTAGAGAGCATGCACCTTGCTCTCTCCAAAAGTGTCATGTTCATTCATTCTGCAACAGTGTTCTGATGTGGCGTATCTCTGACGATGTTGTCTCACAACACCTTCCTCCTTGCAAAACTCATTAAACTCTGACAAATAGAACTCCGGTCCGTTATATGCACAAAAACGCTTCACCTTCTTAGAAGCCTAGTTCTCCACCAAGATTTTCCATTGCCTGAAGGTCGGATGCCTCCCAAAGATGAGACACGTGACGGGTCCCAACAATCAGCATGAATGTCATCGAGCATCTCCTATGTCTTGTGAATAGCTTTACTGAATTGCTTCATGGGTTGTTTCCCGAACACACAATGCTCACAAAACTCCAGCTTGGATCCCTTAAGATCCCCGATGAGACTCTTCTGACTGAGGATATCCATCCCACTATAAACGATTGAACAAAATTCACATATGACAATTGAAGAGAAACCAACAGAAACAATACAACATCCTCGACTTCTATCTTAACTCTACGTTCCTTAAATCCATCGACAATGTATTTAGGCAAACTAAATGTTCTTTAAGAGATGTACCTTCCTGCATGCAGAGAGAGAACAGACGTTGCTTCAACATCAACTTGTTGGTCAGAGACTCCAACATGTACACACTTTCAAGTCTCAATCATGTATTGGTTGTGGTTTTCTCATCAGTGACTTTCGCGATGATCTCATCCGCCAAACACAACATGATCGTCGAGTGTGTTTTCTCTTCTTGTACCGTCAACTCGAAGGGTTCGAGTGCCTTTACCCTCCCCTGATTCAATGGTGCCCAGATGCCTTATTACTTCAGAAGGATGTGCATCTTGATCTGCCTTAGACTAAATCTATTCCTCCCTGCAAACTTCTCGATCTTCATATTATGTGACGCCATCTTTCTTGATGATCCTGATGGAACCTAATGCTCTGTTACCAGTTTATTGCGAATTGCAGAAGCAAACATGCACAAACACGATCAATCAAGCAAGACGCAAACACAAGAATTTACCAGATTCACCCGTAACTGGGCTACGTCCATTGACGACGGCGATTGGTTCTCGCTATTTTGTGGAGAAAAAGAATACATAAGATCCTGAGAAAATACAATGACTGGATGAGGATGGGGATGGAGTGTGTGGTAGCCTCAAGGCTTCTTTTATGATGCAACAAAAAAGATACCAATTGTATTTAGCAATCAAACCCAACAACTCTCAACCAATCAGGATTCAGAAGGCATATTAGACATCTCAACAATCCGACCCAACAGTTCTCAGTCAATTAGGATTCAGGAGGCGAATTAAGCATCGCAGCAATCTGTCCCAACAGCTCTCAGTCAATCAAGATTCAGGAGGTAAATCAGGCATCTCAATAATCTAGCCCAACAACTAGTTAGGATTCAAGGCATATCAACACTAGGGAGTACTCTCCTACTCATAAAGGTTACAAAAACTTACGCCCTAATGTTGGGAAAATGCATGTGAGCATGAATCTTACTTTCCTTAGTATTCCATTCGCAGGGAGAATGGAAGTAATGGCAAAGGAAATGTCCAGAATATTCTTATCTTGAGTGCTTATGATAATTCTATAAGTTCTTTGGGTACTCCGGTCATATTGACACAAAGATAAAGGAATGGAAGTCGTGATCCCTTATTGGAATGAAAAAATCTCTAGTAAGAAATATAGGTAAAAAATCCGATGCAAACACGAGAAAGAGAAACCAGTCCCAATCATATCAAATCCCTGGACGATCCAAAGTCCCTCCACAACCATTGGTGATTCAAATCTAATGTAGAAGGTGATTAGGATGTCAATGACAATAGTGAAGATGTGAGTGTTGATGGATCAATCATCTTTGAAGGGGATTCAATCAAACAAATTTGTGGACGAAGGGCGATAAAATCCCCCTTGTTATAAGTAGAATACATTAAATGCCCTATTAACATATATTGTTGGTTGATCTAAAATTATCGAAAATTGTAAATGTTTTACATCGTCACTTATATTTCTAAGATTGGTAAGAATGTTGTTGAAGCTAGTTCTAATCCTAGATGGATTGAAGCTATGCATGAGGTGATAGATGTCCTTAAAAGAAATTGTACCTAGGACATTGTAGATATTTTAAATGAGATGCATCAGATTGGTTGGAAGTTGGTCTATTGTCTACATCATAAAATACATGCTAAATGCTCAGGTAGAAAGATACAAGGCCAAACTAGTCGCAAGGATTTCAATCAAAAATATGGTGTTAAATACCTGGAGAGCTTTGCTCCTACAACAAAAATAAATACAATGCGAGTTATTCTCTCTCGCCGTTCTTACGAAATGAATGTTTCATCAAATAAGAATGTCTTCTTGAATGGATATTTCCTAGATGTTTACATGCATATGACACATGACATGAGAAAGTAAAATATTGCAAATTGATAAAAGCTTTATATAGACTAAAATAGCCTTCTAGATCCTGGTTCAATAAGCTTAGAGTGTTGATGACCGAATTGGGATATAGCCAAGGCAATCGTTATCATACTCTCTTTGTCATGAGGAGCGAAAATCACGAGGGCTTTAGATTATGATGATGACCTGATTATCACAAGTAATGATGAGGAGATAGCTCGTCTAAAAAGAGAATGTTGTGGTCCTGGGCGAGGATCAAAAAATCGATATATGATAATCATTCGGTCATCTAGTCGAAAGAAAGCACGCAGATATGGGTTGGAGTATGTGATGATATATGTGAATTATGAGGTTCGTATTATAAAATAATTTTATATACAAATAATGAATTAAAAAGTTAGTAATTCATGTTTAAATAAATATAACATAGACGAGATATAAAGCGTAAAATTCAGCCTCTGTGTTTAGAATTTTTTAGCGAAAAGAAGTGCATGATTGAAAGCAAAAAAAAGTGATCATCTCCATATTCTCCACTAAACTTACAGCTGAAACTAAATAAAATACTAAATTTCAATGGAAATAAATTTAAGATTACAACCAAAAAATTGAATGATCATCTTGGACTCTCCACTAAAATTACGATTGAAAGACAAGACTTGAATAATTGTAGAAAGGGAAAAACTTTATTGACCATAGCAAGATCCTCTACTATAAAACCTATTGAAAGATAAAAAAACTAGATTTCATTTTCAGCAAAGGAACATTTATAGTTTGGGACGGCAACAGCAGCTGAAGCTAGAAGGTTAACAGCAGTTGAAGCTTGAAGGTTAACAGCAGTTGAAGCTTGAAGAGCGGGGGATTCTTTCCAATAGGCAGCCGGGTAAGCAGTCACGCATGCAGTTTGGTCAACCATACACTCATTAAACACACATATACAACGAATACTGATAGACACATATTCGGCTACCTAGCTCACCTTCCTTATCACTGGTCATTGACCTAAAGGCTATTTTTTTAACTAAAGTATTTCCTGGGTATCGAAGTGGCAAGGCCAAATGAATGTCTAGATCTTTGCCAAAGGAAATGTACTCCGGCCCTCCGGGTCTGTTAAAGGAAGCTGAAAAGTTTGGATGTAAACATGTTTCTACATCGATTGAGGGGAGTAACAAGTTGATCATCAAGGATAGAAACCAACTTTATGAAGGCCTCAAGAGTCAACAGCATGGAGTTGTGAGGAAGTTGATTTATCTTATTCTAACCAAATCCAATATTACGTGTGCTATAAATGTGGTGAGTCAATTCATGCATGTACCCTTGGATATTCACATGAAGGTAGTAAAACGTATCCTCTACTAGGTTAAAAAAATCCCTGGAAAAGGACTCATATTTACAACAAACAAAAAAATTGAGATCGAAGGATCCACCAAAAAGCATATTAGACCGGGTGCACTGATTCGAGATGTACAACTGGATATTACATATTTCTCGGAGGTAACCTAGTCATTTTGAGAAGCAAAAGACAATGAATAGTGCTAGGTCTAAATTTGAAGCTGAATACATGCATGTTGCTATAGTTATTGCTAAGATGCTGAAGTTCAAGACTCTTTAGACAAACAATGTACAAATCTCGAGCTGCCTATGAAGCTATTCTGTGATAACAAGACTGCTATGAATCTATCCAACAATCATATCATGTATGATAGAACCACACATGTGGAGACTGATTACTATTTTATCAAAGAGAAAATTGACTCTAAGGAGCTTGTCAGGTCATACATAAAGATGGATGAACATCAAGTCATAGATGTCTTCACCAAGGTGCTTCCCACACCAAGTTTTGAGAAGAATGTGGGCAAGTTGGGCATGTATAATCTCTATGACCAACTTGAGAGGAATGTTGAGTTGTGTGTCTTATGGAATAAATGGATCGTGGGTGAAGATCCATTTTATCCTTTTGGAAATTATGTACGTAACTCACCACACCGTAGTTTTCTAATATAGAAAAGAAAAAAACCCAGTTGTTGTGTATAATAGGAACATTCCCACGTGGTTTCCACCATCATGTTGACGAGGGTTTCCTCGTAAATCTGTATGTTGTTCGGTGCTTGTCATTCTGCACTTCAATTTTGCTTGATTGTACATTTCTACAATTTCAATTAGAACTTATATTTTTTGCTCAAGAAAAATCATTTCAGGCAACACGACTGGTAACCCAAATCCTTCTCTAGTTTACTAGCAGACGTTCATACTTCCAAACATAGTTATAAATCTAAAAAAATATCTGTCATCAGTTTCGTGTTGTCTTAGTCCAATCTTTGTTTTTAGATTCATTTAGCTCAAGGCAAATAGATAACATAGGCATCATCTAGATTTTATAACTAAACTGCGTAGAAAAAAAGCGCTAGTTCATATTGAGATGTATGCAAATGCAGAGAATGGTATGGTGTGTCCGCAAGCAGGGAAAATAGGTGCAACCAGCAAGCAGGGGTGACCTGCAGGAGAGGACTTGACAAGCAACAGGCTAGGATATTGATGATGTAGGAGCATGAGGCAAAAGCGGTAAACCCAAGATGGCGATATATCGGAGACCAGGATAAAAAGGGAGAAATAGCATCTTTTCTGGAGAAACTCATTTCATATTTGAAGTACAAATTTAGTCCAGATACAGAAATGGGGTTTTTTGTTAGTTTCATAATGTCATAAGCATTTTAGAAGAAAAGAAGTCAGAAAACAAAAAGGTACTCGAAGTAGTCGTTCCTATAATTTATTTACTACCCATAGTACAGGAAAGAAATGCTATCTAGAATTTGCATTAAAGCAACAAATTAAACATGCAATCAAAATTTACAAATGACAGGAAAATTATGGTTTTGGCATTGAACGATTTAATTGCACATGACAAGACCCGACCATATTCTACTTGTAAAAATACACATGGGAGGAAGCATTTACAGTGATAAAAAGTGAATAATCACCTGCGTTTCTTCGAAGACGTCCCTTTCTTCTTTCCCTTCACATTTTTATTGATCAGTTTACTCTGGCAACACTTCAAACAAAACCAATCCTCCACAGGAACCGCATCAAGAGGTGGGTCGCAGCAATCAATATGGGTTCCCACACCACAACCCGCGGTCCCTGCTTCATTTCCACATATCAGCATTACCTCCCCACGATCATGAGATCCACATACTACACAAGGGAGATCATCCTCTTCCGATATCTTAGAAGCATCGAAAACAATCTCATCCAATCGGCTCTGCTGGTTATTAAATGACTTGGTCGCCCAAGCATGAGTGTTAAACAGAACATGCCGATCCAGAGGATATCCAGGCTTGCATACATACTCTACCAAATAATCAACCAGCACACATGGGATCTCATGCCTCAAAAATTCCTGCACCCAGACATCCGCCCGAGTCATTCCTGGGCTTATTATGGCAAAGTCAACCCCAGAGCTCAAAAAACGAGTATATGGCGGGGAAGTTGCTAAAATAGTGCCATCTCCAGCCTTGACAACTCTTTTAAGAGTATCCTGCAAAAGTTGATCACAAAAAAAAGGTGATAATGACAAAAAATCAGCCAATCATCAAGAACATATTACCAAAGATAAATAAAAGAATTCAACAACAAAACGATGCAATACTTGAATAACAAATTGCAAGGACAAATATCGTGCAAGAACAATTGTGCAAAAGTCGATCATAAGCCATGAAACACCAATGTAGATTAAGTGCAAACCATGTAATTTTTATGTTCACCATATCATTTACAACTAAGAAAACAAAAAAATCCAGAAAGACTTGGGGAAAAAACATAACAACATCTAATACCAAAGGGAAAAAAGGGTAAAAAGCATCGCCTATCAAATACTTAAGATAAGCAAATAACAAGTAAACCATAAATATGTCTACAAACAATAAGATTACCAAAGATGGTATAATGCATTCTCCATATATAAGGATACGCATCCCATAAAGGGCACCATGACCAGTTCTCTCTCTCAATTTCCGCCATTTTCGAGGAGCAGCCAAATTTATCGCACCATCCTCAGAAAGGCCATTCTTATGCCACTCGAAAGGTTCCTCATCCAAGAACCTGCCAGCTTCATTACTTGCGGTTAAATAATCAGCTTTTAGGATCCACCTGAGGAAAATAATGAAAATTAAAAACTCTATTCTAAAATTATAATTGGGAAGATCTTTGATCAATATATTATGCATGCAACTTGCAAGTGAAATTGACTTCAGATATAGAGAGTAAAGCTGATCAAAACCAGCAACCAGCTAAATGAACTTGCTTCTGGAATTTATATTGTATGAGGAAGCGATGATGTCGTCCTAGAACGCACCATCAGAGTCATAACACTTTTTTAACAGCATAATGGATGAATTTAATTCATCAAACCATGATCATTACCTCAAGGGCATTTATTTAGTTTGTATAGAAAAGGAATTCATTAATTTAGGAGAAATGAGTACAAATCTTCAAAAAAAAGTTATATACATGAGGAAAACTATTATATCAAGGTAGTGTTAAATCTCTAAGCTCAATAACATACCTTCCAGCAGCGGCAGCCGCAAAAAATTTCTCAGTTCTACGAACTGGATCTGGAATAATAAAATGTGTAGCCTGGTATGACCACTGGTGAGAATCTCTACAGGCCTTTCCCCTTAATTGTTTAATAGCCTGTCGAAACTCTTTCCTCAAAAGACGGTGCCCACTCAAAAGGAAGCACGCTGGGTCCACAATAAAATTTGCTTTGCTTCCTTCAGAATTACTACCTTTGCAGTATGTTTGACAAGATTTGTCATTTTCATCCCTCGAGCTTTTATCATTTCTATCTTCCTCTATACTCGTACTACATTTTGAATTCATAAGACTGTTTCTCAATGGCACATTTTCCTTTCCTGTGCCATCAACTACATCTTCTGTATCCACCCTTGCTGTATCCACTTTAAGCTTCTTACAGCTGCTCTTACTCGAACATTTTGAGGAGACCTCCATCTTATTCTCTTCAAAGAGGACTTGATTTTGAAGCAAATCGGCAACAATCACATTATTACTCATCATGGCATCTTTGGCATCATTGTTCTCCGATTGAGTCAAAGGTCCATTCTCCGAAGAACTTTTCTTCGAGGATGTTTCCTGTTTGGCTGTATAAGTTTTACCAATAACCCTGAGTCTGCTACCCAACTTCTTAATAGCCAGTTTTTTCCTTTGTCTATCAGAAGTTGACCCTTGTTTGTTTGCATTAGGATCAAACAAACTTTGTGGAGCCAGTGAATTGTCCAGCTCTGATATTTGTTTCTGCACGTCAAGAGCATCAACATTTAAATTAGCATTAGTAACATTAGAGACTTCCATCTTGTCAACTTCACATTTCGTTGGATCACTTCTAGATAAGCAAAGTTTATTTTTGACGGTCGAAGCTCCAGGTTGAATCGTATCATTGACAACATGGGGTTCCAGTTCTCTTCCACCATCAATTTTAACATTTTCATGCGATGCCACGCCACTTTTGCCATTGTTGTACACGTGGGTGGATAGAGTACCAGCAGATGGCTTGCTATCTGTCAAAGGCCTACTAACCAAAGCAGGAAGGGAAGCAGATAATGTTGCAGATAAGTCCACGTCTTTTCTTACTCTGCCATCACCATATGCTAACTGACCATCTATGGAGATGCTTTCTGATTGCTTATCCCCAAATAATGTCTTCCCACTTCCTAGATTCTTTCTTTTGTAATTTGTGGAGACATTTGTTGAGGTACCAACATTAGCTGAAGATTTTGCAGTGCTCTCTGAAGGAATGTCTGTTTTCATAGATCTCGACAATGGACTTCTCTTAATGGACTTGCAAATACTGTTAGTAGTGACTGCAATGGTCTCTGAAGGAACGTCTGTTTTTATGGATATAAAATTAGACTCCGAAGCAAAATTACAAGCTTCCAAATTATGATGATCGGAACTTGGCGAACTATGTGGTGTTCCCATGATTTCTGCCTTTCTCTTTCGAAGCAATGAGTTCCTAGACTTATCTATTTGATTTGAATGCAGCTCTTCAGAGATGATCGGGGGACCAAAAGCCTCAGATCTATGTTGAACCCCATCTTTGGTAGAAGGTGTACTTTCAAAATCTCGGCCGGCATTCTTTCCTAGCTTATTTTCACAATTACTAATTTCTTGACGCATACATTGTTTGGATAGAGGAGTATTTTGTGGTTCCTCGATGCTTTTTCTCGGAGTGATAACCTCGATGCTTTTTCTTGGAGCGATAACCTCTCTTGCAGCATTCAAGCACGCCGTAGTTGGAATTCTTGTACTAGGTGATAATGTACAGTCATTATTCTTCGAATCGACGGCACTGACTGAAGAAATTAACGAACCATAACTACCATTCGCACTTGTTAGGTTATTGGCTGGCATTGCTGCAACCTGATTAGCATGGTCACCTGAGCTTTGAATACAACTTTTATTGTTTGTTTCGGAAATGGCGAGACCCGGTTTCCTACATCAAAAAATGGTCCATGTTACCGCTGCTATCTGTTAGCATCGTAAACAAATTAAGCACTGTAACAAGTACATTTGCAACGGAGATTTTAATAGCACAGGCATGTTAATGTTTCTGGTTGTGCTCCTCTTTATCAAAGGAATTGTGCCTTCATCTTCAGTTTCCTCCTCAGAGTCCCTGGCTTCTGCCTCCTCTAGCTCTAGCTCCCATCCGCTGGTAAGAAGCAAGAGAATAATTGCACCAATCACAACATATATACAAATCAAACAAAACCAAACTAAATATATTAGTTAACAGTGGATATCTCTTTTTTGCAAACAGGTTCGTGTGTGTTCAAACATTGCACTGAACATATACATATATACATGCACACATATGTGCATACATATTCACGTAAATATATATAAATATACATATCTCATCAAAGAGGATTCGTGTAAATTGCATGTCTTCTATGCATGTTTGACTAGTTTTTTTTTTCTGCATGCTATCTGATTGATTCGTTGTTTCCAATCAAACTGATGGTTGGATACCCGGAAATGTTGTTCATGTACTAAGCACACAAAGAGTATCCACTCATTGTTGTGGGATTGACAGTTCAGCACTTGTGAAAATCTCTACACAAGGTTGCAGCCTGCAGGTTGTATTTTCGTGGAGACTTTTTTTATGCCTTCCACAGGAATTTGGTGGCAGAGCATATTGTCCTACCCCGCCCAGATCATCACCGTTGCCTCATGTGATCAATCAATTAGAGGCAACTGATCTATCAATCGGGAGGCAGACTAGAAGCTGTAAAGCATGTCTCCAGTTCTTCAAGACGTCCAAAGATGATTTTCAGTGTTGGCAGTGTGTTGGATATCAGAAATTGCTCCTTAATTGTATGATATCTAGGATGCAGTTCATCAAGAAAGCGATACACCTGCCAATCAGAACACTCATGTACCTGTTTGGTACAACATGAGGGCTGAAAGATTGCAAGCTCCTTGTACAAACTAATGAGATGCATTCAATACGCAACTATGGTAGAATCGCCCTGAGATGCAGATCAAATCTGCTTGTAGATGTCAGCAAGACGTGACTTCATCGTTTTCTGAGAGTATGTTTGCTCAATATCCTCTCACATCTCATTTGTCGTATCCTTGAAAAAAATATTCGAGGGAATAAGTGCCTCAACGATATTGGTTATCCAATTGATAACCCAGTTGTTGTCTGTGAGCCTGTTGTCAAGTTCTTTGTCCTTTTCATCTGGAGGATCTTTAGTCAGGATATAGATTTTTTGCTAACCACCGATGAACACCTTGAAAGAACGAGACTAGAATGAGTAGTTTTCAGTGCCCTTAAGTTTGATAGAGAGACATCAAGGATGTCGTACAGACAACGGCTTTCTCTCCTTGTCTTTCTCTCAAAAGGAGTAGATGTCATGGTGGTCAGATAGAGAGTTCAAAGAAGTCATGTTGTTGATCAACATAGCACATAAGGCGGAAAAGTACCCTAAAACTCACACGCATATGCACAAGAGGTATAAACCGTGATAAATCAGAAGATCATGGGGTGACGCTGACATCGATGTTAAAAGCGAGGCAGGAGTTGATACACAAGAGCCAAAAAGGAGGCAGTAGGGCAGCAGGCAGTGTTGTAGGTTGGCTAGATAGCAGCTTGGGCGACGTTGTAGACAGCGCTAGTATTGTTGGCAGAACCCCTTAAATGACTGACATTATGTGAGGCCCTGGATGGGGAAGGGAGGGTGCGCGCAAGCGCAGACCGAGGAAGGAGAGGGCTCGAAAGTGGCGAAAGTATGTTTAGGTTAGAAACTTAGAACCACGGTATAGGATTGTTGCTCTGATACAATGTGGAGAAGAGAATGAATCGCTATGTTTATTCCACGAGTCTAGGGTCTCTTATATAGAAAGAAACCCTAGAGAGCGAAAAAGGGAGAAATACATATATGACCCCGAAGGGTTACATAACTCAAATAAAATAGAAAATACAATAACGCTGACACATATAAATGATGAGTGCATGATATGAATGATAATAGAAACACTTGTAGAATACAAGTAGTGAATATTATGCAACATAGAGTAATCAACCATTGCAAATGGTATGGGTTAGTGAACAATAACTAGATGGAAATTGATAAATGAAGCATGAACACCTCTCTCTTTATTGTATCTTCTACACTTCCGGTAACAGCGTAGTAGTGTTAGTATATTTAGGTATACTGAGCTTTCCGCACACTCATACTTCTTCGGAAAAACCATCCAAATTAGATGGCATTAAGCAACCGGTGTCAACTTTAAGGTCCGTACAAGAATTCATGGTATGTCGTCTTTAGTAGGTTGTATTAATAGTTGAAGATACTTCTTTACATTTCGCAATTTAGTTTCGAATCATAATATCCTATAAAAATATAGGATGTATTTAGTATTGCAATTTGTTTGGAACCATAAATAAAATGTTGTTGAAACGTTTATTTATTTACATATCTTGCTATTATTTTCATAAAGTTACCATGATGTATGAATGTGGCTATTGCTGGGTATATGGGTCCTTGAAAGTATTTGGTGAATCTCATCGGGTAATGACCAGATCCGACCATAGAAGGCCATATCGATATCGTATCGGTCTACCCGGAAAAGGATATATCGGGATATATCACCGATATCGGTGGAAATGTCGAAAATGGCTCAAAAATTGCATTTTTTGCCGTTTTTCCGGAATTTAAGATCATCCAAAATATTAAAACCAAAAAAACCTACAAATACACACTTATATCACACATATCGGTCATTTATACCCCATATATTGCATATACCGGTCATTTTGAATATATCGATGTTAATGTTGATTCCTGACTTGTAGATATTGGAGATGGAGTTCGTCCAAGTTCTTAGAGAACTAAATAACTTGCAAGTATATTAGGTCACACATATCGATCATTTATGATCCTTATATCGCATATATCAGTCATATCGAACATATCATTGCTACTGTTTGATTGTTAACTTGTGGATATTAGAAATGTAGTCCATATAAGTTCTTATAACACTATATAACTAACAAATATATACTTATATCACACATATCGATCATCTATGACCCTTATATTGCACATATCTTTCATCTTGAGCACATCCGTGTTAAAGTTGATTGTTGACTTATAAATATTGGAAATGGAGTTCATCCAAGACTTATATCGCATCGCATATTATGTATAAACAAAATGTTTAAGCTATTTTTGGAACCAAACAAATAAATAGCATAATAGCATTTTTTAAAGAGGCATAATTCATGATAATATTTTCGAAAGGAGAAAGAAGATGAATTATAATTGATCGGATACCCCAAGCTGAAGAACGACCGTACGCACCCCTCTATCGCACCATACCCTACTAAACGGGGTCTAGTTGCCCGGTCAGCGAACCTGGGAGGGCTAGGGGGTCCAGGTTGCCCCCCCCCCCCGTGGAGGTGCGAGGGCAGCGCCCCACCCAAAATAAAATATATAAAACATGATATGTTTTAATATTAGAAGTAGCAAAATAAGTGGTGAAATCAAGCTTGCAAGGGCATTCTTCATCAATATATATATATATATCAACGAAATTTTGACGATATCAGTCGATATACGAGAATTTTGTACTGAATCCAGCTATTTTTTACCGATATGGGTTGATATGGCGATATATCGATCGTATATCATCGATATCCTGATAAATGGATATGCACCCTGATATCGATACCCCATGCTTCTCGACACCGATATATCGTCGATATATCGTGATATGACCTTCTATGGATCCGATGCTCCCACTAGGTCAAGGTGTGAAAGTTACAATCAAAAAACCAAACAAATCCAATGTCAACAAATTGGATCGAATTAGAGACTTTGCGTGATCCATATATTCCCCCTAGGTAGCACACACAAAGAGAATGAATTGAGTCACGCAAGCAGAAATCAATGATTAGGTCTACGTGATGTTTGACTTGAAGTTCAAGCACAGTGAACTAGTAAATAAGGGAAAAGACAATAAAGGCTCCAGCGTACTTCGATGATGTAGATTCTGATGATGAATGAGTATCGCAGCTTCGAACTTGTGAATACTAAGCACATCAAGACTCAAGAGCTTAATATGAATGTTACTCTCGAGGAGAAAGCTGAGGAAGTTGAGGAAGCACAAGATGGTTTACACAAGTAGAAAATAAAGAAAGAAAACTAATATTAAATATAAAAAGTTTATCTTACTTGGATATTCTAAACATGACAACATATTAAATATAAAAAGTTTATCTTATTTAGATATTCTAAACATGACAAAATTATCATTTGTATTATATAATACATATAAAGTAGTGGTTGATATTGGAGAGTGGATCCACGACGACGACCATAAGGTCGGTGATAAAGATAAAGATGATCCAAGTAGCAATACTATATCGGAGGACGATAGTCTTGACGCAGATAATGTAGGACATAGATTGGATTAGGCATGCTACCTTCTTCAATTTTAGCCATGAATAAGAATTTAAAACTTAGAACATATTATGTTTTATAATTGTTATTTTCTTTGTATTTTAATCTAACCATGTAGTAACATTTGCTTCTATACGATGAAGAAGAATCACTAAATTTCTTTGACTTGCTTTATATTTTCAGATATTTATGTTACAATACAGTAGTCTTAATATTGATACGATATTTTTGTTACATTGCATATTTTTGGGAGAAAATGAGCCTTATGCCTCGACCGCCTCGAGGCTACATCTCATCTCGATTCTAGGGAAATCAACTCATTCCACCTTTCGCTTTTTTCAAACATTGCTCACTCTGACAATTCTATTGGGTTTAATTAGTTGGTAAACTCCGATCGCCACTTGTGTGGAAACATGAAGCAAGTTAAGGGTCGAACAATCCTCCATCCCAAGATTGTCCAAGTTGTCGATGGTCATCCATCACTACTGGTGGAGCCACTATTACCCCAGTCTTAACCTTTCTGATATACTATTGGTTCTAGACTTTCCAATTATTATGCTAGTTGTCAAAAATATGTGCATGAATGTGCATTGTAGAGCTAATTGTGACGACGTATCTTTTACTTTTTGAGATATTATGACAAGGAAGACGATTTGCCACGCCTGTGAAGTAGTAAGCCATCTTCTTCAATATTTACTTGCTATTTCTTCTATTATTCACCAATTTTTATTACTTCAGCTTCTTTATAGCATCGACCTCTAGAAACTTTGATATCCATTGCCTTAATTGACTCCCATACCAGCACGGATTATGACACTTGTGAAATTGGGATGCACATCAAAATTCCTTTCTTGCTTTGGATCACTCATATTATTCCTCATGATTTAATTAGTAGTTCATATAGAAGTCTAGGGAGCCACTATTACCCCAGTCTTAACCTTTCTGATATACTATTGGTTCTAGACTTTCCAATTATTATGCTACTTGTCAAAATATGTGCATGAATGTGCATTGTAGAGCTAATTGTGATGACGTATCTTTTACTTTTTGAGATATTATGACAAGGAAGATGATTTGCCTCGGTTGTGAAGTAGTAAGTCATCTTCTTCAATATTTACTTGCTATTTCTTCTATTATTCACCAATTTTTATTACTTCAGCTTCTTTATAGCATCGACCTCTAGAAACTTTGATATCCATTGCCTTAATTGACTCCCATACCAGCATGGATTATGACACTTGTGAAATTGGGATGCACATCAAAATTCCTTTCTTGCTTTGGAGCACTCATATTATTCCTCATGATTTAATTAGTAGTTCATATAGAAGTCTAGGGACCTATTTGTAATTCTAGAATCATCTCAATCACCACTATTTGTAGGTAATTTTACCAGTTTCTCATCAAAATTTATTATAAACTATTGAAATCTAGAAATACGGAAGTGAATCAATAAACAAGAAAGAATAAACCATTGAACATCAAGATTTATGTAGAACCCTACTCCCTAATGAGCGAGATGAAACCACGGGAGAAGATCTCAAAGGGTCGGATCTTCTATTAGAATTTCTCAATGAGTACGTGGGTGTGGGGCTCCTTATATAGCCCCACAGACAGACTGGATTCTCACTAATAGTAGATATGAGACTAAAACATGAGTGGAGATAATTAGGTCTTACAGAGATCCAATTACCTATCTATTATATACTTCAACACTCCCCCTAAAGCTAGAGCTGAGAAAGCTACAACTTGCAATAAAAAGAAAATGTGCACAATTCATCTTCGCTTTATACATCGGAGAGATTGGGATAAAGACTCCATGATCTGATGAGGACAGAGACACCCCATTGGAAGAATCGTTGCCGGTAGAAGACCTCGCTCGAGGATAGGTCTATGACTTTCAGGTCACAGGGAAATAACCTCAATAGTGCATGTAGTAGTCGTCGTTGTGACACCAGGTCGTGCCTGGAGTAAAGTTACTATAAAAGAAGAAAGTCCAGTGCAGAGTAGTAGTCAGTGATAGAGACATCCCAATAAAGTAGTCAATGCTCGATAAAGATAGTTGATAGCAGTGATAGTCTGGACTCTGGAGTGTCGCTATGCTAGTCGTCGATGGGCAGTAAAAATCATGTAGATACATCTCAAAAAGAAGAATAGTGATGTATCTAACTCTCCCTTTCTCCCATACTTGATAGAGTAGGAGCATGGATCATCAAGTTAGGAAAAATCAATACAAAGCATGCAGTATTTTTCTCTCTTTTTTTCTTTTCTTTTCGTTTTTCATGCTTCTTTCTTCTTCTTTTGCACGAATCATTTTTTGTAGCCATTTTTTTCTATTCTTTTTCCGTACAACTTTTTTTATACGGTTGCATTTTTTCAAAACCTCTCTTTTCTTCTTCTCTTTTTTGGACGCCGATCCACTTGAGCCCAAATAACATCTGCTTCATTTTTCATTTTTTTTACTATTCGTTCATCTCTTTTTTTACATCCCACGACTCCCCCTATTTCGTAAAAATCTGGGCCAATTGGCTTGACAATATCCTTTTTCTCTTCTTTCCTTCATGGGCCACTTTTTTTAAAGGCTACAACATACCAGAGGCCCATAACAGGGGGCTTCTAGAGCTCCTTCCCATGTTGGGAAAGAACCATTGGAGATTGGGTTCGACCTCTTCTCTTTGTGCAACTCTTGCTAGAGTTCTAAGACCCATCTCTTAAATGATGGCGGCACAATAGGGGGGAGGCGTGCTTGCGGGGAGCAAGAGTAATCTCCATCGCCACCGTCTGGAGGTAGGTGTGTGCGGTCGAGCAAAGACAAGCATCTAGATAGCAGTCCATTCACGCTGGAGTGTGGTGCGGGCTCCTTCGAGGTGTTGTCGAGGAGGTGCAGCACTAGAACTTCAGATGTGCACATCGCCTTGGGGGTGCTTTGGATGATGAAGACATGCTGCAGTCTGCATATGTGGTTCCAAAACTTCAAGAACTGAGCGAGTTAGGTTCCAAAACTGCTACAGGACTCGAGATTTATCTTGCAAGGTTGTTGGGTGTCGTCATCCTCTCTTGCGTGATGAACGGCCCCCAGCATTGCGCCGTCGGGATCGGTTTGGCACCTTCCCGTAAGGATCTATGTTGGAGATGCCAATGTTCCCGCATCAACAAGTAGGGTTTCAGTTCTTTTGGCTCCGGTAGAATCCGATGGGGAAGAATGGATGCCATTGCCCTTGCTGCAGAGAGATCAGGATTGTGGCATCACCTTGGATCTTTACGTCTGGGTGGTGATGCCTGAATAAGTTGCATATAGAGATGGAGTCGTCGTCGAAGATGAACAGTGACTTGGAGAAGGATGTGAACGGCTTCTTCTTGCGGCCTGGATTTAGGGTTACAGGGAACCCTGGCTGTCATATGCATAGAATCAAGATATCCTGTGGATTTGGTTCCATCAGGAACCCTAGAACAAAATACATGGAACAACTCCTCAAACTTGAACAAATCATGAATAAATAATAATCAGACTTGAAAACCAAAGTAAATCCCCAAAATCGACTTGCACTGATACTATATTGAAATCTAGAACTATGGAAGTAAATCGATAAATAAGAAAGAAAAAAACATTGAACACTCGAGATTTGCGTGGAACCCTACTCCCTAAGGAGAGGGATGAAACCACAGGAGAAGGTTCCAAAGGGCCGGATCTTCTATTAGAATTTCTCAATGAGTACAGGGGGTGCGGGGCTCCTTATATAGCCCTACAAACAGACAAAAGTCCCAATGATAGTAGATGTGGGACTAAAACATGAGTGGAGGTAATTGGATCTTGGAGAGATCCAATGACACATCTATTACATACTTCAACATAAACAATAAGTCAAAATATATCGAAGAAACATTTGGTTCATTAATGAAATAAAGACACAATTTAATGACAATGTATAAATAATCAAGTTTAATAATACTTGAAAGATTTACTCTAAACAAATGTGAGATTTCTAAGCATGGTTCTTCTCATCTAAGCAAATGCTCTCTCAACCTAGAATGAGTTCTCACAACTACATATCTAATCATCTTCCATCCTTACCAATTAATGAGAAAAATCATATTCATGTATTTTTTTACCGTTGATCATATAATATTTGTTATCTCCCACGATATTTAAATGTGTTGTATTTGTACAAAATCTTGAGACTTGGGGGACAAGCTCCCTCCAAGAGTGATCGAACATGTTTTCTATGATATGTTAAATATCAAAAAAGATATCGTTATTCAGACTCCGACAGTCATCGACATTATGACAGCACAGATAGACATTTTTTTAAGCCATTCCATTTTTTTCCACTACACGGAGCCACTACATGATGATCCTATTGAAGATTCCCTTGAGACAATACCAATGATGTCTCATGTACATTAACCACATCCTTTCTGATTCTTATCCAAAAGAAATCATGGTATTGTGCTTTGCATCCTATTTCTAAGTTGATGTTCTTAGCTCATTTCAATGATAGTTGAAGACAATTTGAAGAGGGCTTATCTGATATGCATATACCAGTGTCACATGCTAAGGCCCTCCTTTAACCTTTATAATAGGAGGTCATGGAGGAGTAGGTGGTTGCTTTGATATACATGAATACATGGACCTTAGTGAGTTAGTAGATCACTACGAGGTGGTTGTTCTAAATGGGCATTCACAATCAAACATGATCCAGATGAAACATTTTTGTTAAGGGAACATACATGAATAAATTATGAGAGGCCCAAGGGTTCCCTTATATAGGAGAAGAACCCATTGGGTAAATTACAGAAAGAGGAAAGGGAAAAAGAAAAAATACAAAAGATAATGCTAAAAATAGTAAACATCTCAACACTCTCCCTTAAGCTGGAGCGTAGATATCAATAAGACTCAGCTTGGAACAACATCTCTGATAAGGTCCTCTTGCTAGAGCCTTTGTAAGTACATCTGTTGTCCAGTCTCCGGAGCTGACGTGCGTAGTAGTGATAATAACCTTCTGTATCACGTCACAAGTGTAGTGACAATCCACCTCTATGTGCTTCGTCCTCTCATGAAAGGATGGGTTATTTTCAAGGAAAAGAGCAGCTTGATTATCACATTGGAGGTGCATGGGAAGAGGCACTTCTATAGTTAGGTCAGTAAGAACAGATCTGACCCGCATCATCTCTGTACTAACATGTGCCATGGCCATGTATTTCGATTCAGCACTTGATCTAGCAACCACAGTCTGCTTCTTACTCCTCCATGAAACAAGAGAATTCCCTATGAACACAGCAACGCCAGATGTAGACTTTCTATCCTTTGGAAACCCAGCATAATCAGCATCTGCGCATGCTGTCACTGAGAGAGATGTGCCTCTGCTGAAAAGAAGTTGTTGGGAAAAATGAGCAAGATGTTTATTCCATAAGCCCTAGGCTCTCTTATATAGGAGACTAGCCTATGGGTAAATTACATAAAGCATACAACTGAAAATTAAAAATAACGAACAGGTACTAGTACTAATATGTATGCGTCAACACTCCCCCTCAAGATGGAGCATAGATATCAATCATGCTCAGCTTGGACGCACACTTCTGGAATGGGCCTCGAAGTAATGCCTTGGTGAATATATCAGTCGTCTGATTCTCTGAGGTGACGTGAGATGTAGCAATGAACCCTTTCTGAATCATGTCACGTATGTAGTGACAGTCAACCTCAATGTGCTTGGTCCTCTCATGAAAGGCTGGGTTGTTTGCAATGAACAAGGCTGCCTGATTATCACAATCAAGCTTCATAGGGAGCGGTATATCAAGACACAGATCTGTAAGTAGAGCTTTCACCCACATCATTTCTGTGCTAGCCTAGGCCATAGCCCTGTATTCTGATTCAGCAATGGGATCTAGCTACCACTGTCTGTTTCTTGCTCCTCCATGAGACTAAGGCATCTCCAACATAGACTGCAAATCCTGAGGTGGACTTCCTGTCCTTGGGGCATCCTGCATAATCTGCATCAACACATGCTGTGATAGAGATCTCCTTTCCCTTCTTAAATAGCAAGCCTGCACCTGGAGATGATTTTAGATATCTCAGAATCATGTGTATAGCATCCATATGGACCTGACGTGGTTGCTCCATGAACTGGCTCACACGACTCACTGCAAATGATATATCAGGTCTAGTAATCGTGACATACAGTAGTTTGCCTACCAGTTCTCTGTACCTCCTCCTGTCCACCTCTTCCGTGTCATCATCATAGAGCTTCATGCTGGGATCCATTGGTGTCGTAGCAGGCCGACACCCTAGCATACATGTCTCACTCAATAGATCTGTAACATATTTCCTCTGCGACATTACTAATCCATATGGATTTCTAGCAAACTCCAGCCCCAGAAAATATCTAAGGACTCCCAAGTCCTTGGTGACAAATTCGGTTCCCAGTTTTTCTTTCGCCTGCTTTATGCCCTGCCCATCATCTCATGTAATCAAGATGTCATCAACATAAACCATGATTACAATGATACCTCTAGTAGTCTTCTGCACAAACAAGGAATGATCAGCATTGGAGCGTTTGTATCCTTGTTTCTCAAAGAGATCTGAGAGCTTCTGAAACCATGCTCTGGGGCTCTGCTTAAGGCCATAGATAGCCTTATGTAACCTGCATACCTTGGAACACTCCCCCCCAACAGCAAAACCAGGTGGCTGTTGCATATAAACTTCTTCCTGCAAATCTCCATATAGGAATGCATTCTTCACGTCCAACTGATGAAGCGGCCAGTCTCTAGCAACTGCAATTGACAATAAGATCTGTAGGGTGGAATGACGTGCCACAGGCGAGAATGTGTCAAGGTAATCCACCCCGTATGTCTGTGTAAAGCCACGTGCAACCAGACGTGCCTTGTACCTGTCAATAGAACCATCTGCATTGTGCTTCACTGTAAACACTCACTTGCAGCTCACTGGGTTCACATCTGGAGGTGTAGGAACCAAACTCCAAGTTCCTCTGGACTGGAGTGCCGCCATTTCTTCCTCCATTGCTAGCCGCCATCTACTATCCTGCATAGCATCATGATGATTTCTTGGAATATCGACAGCTGAAAGTGCCACAACAAAAGCCCTGAAATCTCCAGATAGCCTCTCAAAAGATACGGATGCTGATAAGGGATATGTAGCACAGCTTCTCTTCGACTTTCGCAGAGCAATGGGTACATCTAAGTCAACTGTGGTCTCATCTGGCCCCTGCAACATATCCTGCTCAGAAATGTCGTCAGATCCATCAACACTAATATTTTCATTACATACCATAGGCGAGCTAGTAGACGAGTCATGACCATGAGCGGGAGGAAGCCTGCGGGTATAGTGAAACGGTAGCGGTGATATAGTTGGTGGTGGCGGGGGTGGTGGTGGTGGTGGTGGTGACGGCAGCTGTGGTAGTGGTGCTGGTGACGACATCTGAGGTGGGAGTGTCATATATATGGCATCAGTGGATAGAGGTGGTAGCTGCTTGTCTCCTGAGGCTGAAAAATACATAACATTTTCAAAAAATGTAACATCTGCACTGATCATATACCGCCGACGCAGAGGATCAAAACACTTGTACCCCTTTTGAGTTCTGGAGTACCCGACAAAAACACACTTGACAGCCCTAGGAGAGAGCTTGTCAGTACCAGGGGACAACTGATAGACAAATGCAACCGACCCAAACACACGACGCGTAAGAGAAAACAAATCCTTGTCGGGATGAATGATAGTAAACGGGATCTGTTCATTTAAAACAGAAGAGGGCATACGATTAATTAGATAACATGCAGTGAGAACTGCATCACCCCAGTAGGAGTAAGGAACATGACTCTGTATAAGGAGTGATCTCGTGGCATCAAGGAGGTGACGGTGTTTCCTTTCAGCAATTCCATTCTGTTGAGATGTATGAGGACACGACGTTTGATGAACAATCCCTTTTGAGGAGTAATAACTGGCAAGAACATTTGTGCATAATTCTAACGCATTATCACTTCTCACAAATTTTACTGATGTGGAAAAGACATTTTGTATTTCATTCAGAAAATGGATAATTATATTTCCGGCTTCAGATTTATTTTTCATCAGAAACACCCATGACACTCTAGAAAAATCATCCACAAATACAATATAAAATATGTGTCCCTGATGATCAGGTACACGACTCGGACCCCAGACATCAACATGAAATAACTCAAACTTGGAGGTACTACTCCGACCAGGACGACTGGGAAAGGACGACATGTGATGCTTTCCCAACTGACATGCCTCACACTGAATAGGTGTGTGAGGAAGACTATAGGGTAACACTTGACGCAACTTCTGAAGCGGTAAATGACCAAAACGCAGATGCCACAGTAAAGGAGATACTTGTCCATCAGGAGAGGATGTGGTTCCAGTAAATGGGGTCTGATTCAGGCGGTAGAGGCCTCGTTGCTCATAGCCACGAGTCCACGACTAATCACGTTGCCCGTCTGGATGTCCTGAAAAATCAAAGAAGATGGATCAAAAATTGCCCGACAATGAAGATCCTTCGTAATCTGACTAATTGACAACAAATTCATTGAAAAATCAGGTGCATGTAGCACATTCTTGAGCTGCATAGAAGATGTCAGTCTAATCTCCCCCTGACTAGTGATGGGGGGAATGTGTGTCATTGGCAATTACTACTGTCCGTCCTGGAGGGATCTGAGTGTATCATGTAAGTAGACTCTGATCGCCACATAGGTGATGTGTAGCGCCCGAGTCCATAATCCATGGTAATGTATCAGATCTACTACTGTGGAGTGCAAGTATACTACATGAAGCACTGGTAGACGCAGAGGCAGAAGCAGCAGCATCAGAATGACTCTCTGTAGTCGGTGCTGGACCAGATGGTGGGATAATGCCCCTCAGACGGGCAACTAGATCATCGAACTGTTGATCCAAAGTAGCAGCAGACGGAGGCTCTATCTGCTCAGCGGCTCGAGCTGATGCAGGAAATCCATGCTTCGAGTAGCATGTGTCTTCATTGTGTCCAACTCGGTGACAGTAGGTACATGTTGGCCTAGTGCGGCCACCTCTTCCACGAGGTCCACGTCCACGGCTCTGGTGATGAAACCCAAGACCTCTGTTGGCTGTCATGGCTGAAGAATTCTGACTCGCAGCTGTGGAAGGAACTGTGATCCGACTCAATCTCTGAAAAGCTTCCTTCATGGGAGGAATAGTGGAGTCCGCCAAAATCTGTGATCGTGCTGCCTCATACTCAGGATCAAGTGCAGCCATGAACACACCCACCATCGTCGCGTTCCGGTATGTCTTCTGCTGTTCTGGCGTAGCTGTGAGAGGCAAGAAGCTATAGAGCTTCTCGAACATCCCTCTTAGTGATGTATAGAGGGAATGTAAAGGGCGACCATTCTGCTTTATTGTGAATATGCCATGCTGAAGTTGCAGAATCTTCGTCTCGTTCTTGGCCTGGGAGTATGTAGCCGCCAGAATGTCCCACATATCCTTGGTTGTGGGCTGGTGTAGGATGTCATTGGCAATTTCAATAGCCAATGTACCCGACAGCCAAACTTTGGCATATGCATCATCAGCCTCCCAAGAGGCATTGGTTCCAGTCTTCTCAGCCGGCTCTGGATCGGTAAGAATGTGCTTCTTACCCGTTGACTTCATCATGCTCATGAACTGCATTGCCCACAGTTCATAGTTGGTACCGTCCATCTTGACAATAGGCGTTGGACCACGGAATGCGCCAATAGATGGAATATCTGCCTTGCTTTCTGACATACTGGATATTGAAGACTGGAACGATTGACAAACTATGTGATTTGTCTACAATGACATAACCGGGTTTAGTTGCACGTGTAGACCTCACGCAACTAAACCCATGATGATGTTCTGGGTTTTAGGGCTTGGAAACCCAGGAGTTACACGCCTTGGAGCACTGGATGCGCGCTGGATGCACGCTGGATCACGTGTGCTGGGCACTGGATGCGCTGAACACGCGCACTGGGCACGCGCACTGCTCAGCCGCACAGCCTTGCGCAGATCACGCTGAAGCACAGGAGGTTATGCGTGCACAGCCTTGCGCAAATCACGCGCAGGCGCACTGAGTCGCGCACAGAGGGCTGTGATCACGCACAGAAGATGCACTATCACGCGCAGGAGATGCGCAGGAGATGCGCATTCACGCGAGAAGAGATGCGCGGAAGAGATGCGCCACCGGGATGATCTGCGCAGCGCAGATCAGCGAGAAGAGGCGCACAGCGCTGATCGAAGAGGACGAGCACCCGGGAGAGAGGGCGGCGTCGATCGGCTGAGAGGGGAGAGAAAAAGGCCGGCGGGTGTGGTGGGTAGGGTTAGGGTTTCGAGAACTTCGGTCTAGGACCGTCGCTCTGATACCATGTTGGGAAAAATGAGCAAGATGTTTATTCCATAAGCCCTAGGCTCTCTTATATAGGAGAGTAGCCTATGGGTAAATTACATAAAGCATACAACTGAAAATTAAAAATAACGAACAGGTACTAGTACTAATATGTATGCGTCAACAGAAGTCAAGTACCAGGTGAAGTCTTCAAGTATCTCAGAATCATATGAACCGCATCCATATGTGTCTGTCTAGGTTGCTCCATAAACTGTCTCACTTTGCTCACGGCAAATGATATGTCGGGCCTGGTAATAGTTACATATAGTAGCTTGGAGATCAGAAACACGACTAGGACCCCAAATGTCTAAAATGAAGGAGCTCAAATAGCTGAAAACTGCTCCAACTCTGACAGGATGGAAAGGAGGAACAGTGATGCTTCCCAGTTGACATGCCTCACACTGAAAGGAGGATCTCGTAGAAATCTGAGGGAGAACTTGACATAGCTTCTGCAGAGGAAGATGTCCAAACCTAAGGTGCCACAGATAAGGAGAAACAGGTCCAGTAGGTATAATAGAAACACTGGCATGAGGAGGTTGGACCAAGGTTCGAAAAAACGAAAAGCGAAACGAGGCGTTTTCCCTGGAAGCGAGGCGAGGCGTAGCCTCGAGGCGGTCGAGGCGTAAACCTCAGTTTTGTATAGAAAAATAATTATAAAATATATAATAAATATATTTATTGGTGAAATAATATAATCAGACAAACATATAGTATATAACAAAGTAATATATGATGATATTATGAAGATAAGAACATGAAAAAAGGATATGTCAATGACTCAATGCCATAAACCTTTCTAAATTTTTACCCAATCAAAAGGAAATCATTGGTTATAACTATCACTAAAAATTTATCTAAAATGGATTGGCTATAGTTGTCATTATAAATATCCAAGTTGTTGATATGAATCATATGATTTGAATCCTAACTATATGTTCTACTATACCCAGATGAAGAACGGTTTGATGCCCTCCCTGTGCCACCATACCCAAATTTTTTTTCTTATATGAGTATTCGAATTTGTATACACATTTTTATATGTTTAATGATGTAATAGTAAGAGTTCACTAAAATAATTTGGCATGTTAATGGTAAATATGAATATGAAAGAGGTCAAATTTAAGCATATGAATCTGAAAGAGGTCAAATTTAAGCATTCGTCTTGCATAAATTAATAGTTAGACATAATTAATAATAAATATGAAGCAGTTTGCTGAAATAGTTACACATAATTAATAGTAAATATGGAGTTATGGGTATGAAAGAAACATCATATTTAGGCATTTAACTTGTATAATCATTATTCTAAACAAGTATATATTTATAAGCTTCTCAAACCACCATGTAAACTATTACAATCATAAAAAAAACTTCAAAAAAATAAAAACGCCTTGGAAAACGCCTCGACCGCCTCAAGGCAAAATGCCTCGAGGCGCAAGCCTCACTGGACAAGGCCGAGGCGCACCCCTCGAGGCTAAAAAGGCTCGCCTCGACCGCCTCGAGGCACGCCTTTTAATACCATGGGTTGGACCAGTCTGTAGAGTCCCCGCTGCTCACTGCCATACCCAATCACCATGCCCGTCAGTATGTTATGAAACACAAGAGATGAAGGGCCAAAGACGGCACGACAATGCAGATCCTTAGTGATCTGACTAATAGAAAGTAAATTCGTCTGAAAAGTAGGAGCGTAATCTTCAAGCGTATGGACGGTGTCAACTGCACCTCCCCATGTCCTGTAACGGGTAAATGGTTGCCATTAGCAATGGCAACCCATCTGCCAGGTGGTATAGCCCTGTAGGACTTCAGTTGCGTTCTGTCTCCACACAATTGGTGAGAAGCACTGGAGTTCATAATCCACTCTGTTATGTATGGATCCGTACTACCAGTAAAGGCATAGGTGATACCTGAGGAGCTCGAAGAGGCTCTGGTTGTTGCTGCGGTATCTGGGGTGGTTGCAGCACCAGGAGTCATGATCTCTCGAATACGAGAGACAATATTATCCAGGCGAGGATCTGCCTGGGGAGCTGAAGTCTCTGAAGACATAATCTGCTCTGTTGCTCGACCAAAAGCAGGATATCCATGCTTCTCTGCATGTCCAGGCTTATAGCAGTAGGTGCAGGGACCATGTTGGCATCCACCGCCTCTTCCTCGAAGTGTGCGACCTCTGTACTGGATCGCCCCACCTCGACCACGAGACGCGGCCATCGCTGAGGAGTGTGAAGATGTCGTTGTCGAAGGCATGATGAGCCGGCTGAGACGGCTATAGGTCTCCTCTTTAGGGGGAATGGTTGATCCAGTAAGAAGATGAGTACATGCAGCATCATATTCTGTATCAAGTTCATCCATGAATACTCCAACTATCGTAGAGTTCCTATATATCTTCTGTTGCTCAATAAACGTCGTAATGGGCATGTAGCTATGAAGCTTTTCAAACATGCCACGCAGCGTAGAGTAGTAAACATGCAAGGGGTGGCCATTCTGCATGGTAATGTAAATATCAAACTGTAGTTGAAGGATCTTGGCCTCATTCTAGGTGGATGCCAAAGTGTCCCACATTGTCTTGGCATTGGGTTGAGTTAGAATATCATTGGTTATCTCTGTTGAAATGATCCCACAAAGCCAAACACGTGAGTAAGCATCATCTTGCTTCCAAGAAGCATTTGCCCCGGTCTTATCCGCTGGCTCTAGTTCTGTCAAGATGTGCTCCTTATTTTTGCACTGATTGAGGGTAAGAAATTGCATGGACCATAACTCATAGTTGGTCCCATCCATCTTAGCGATGGGAGCCAGGCCCTTGAGGGTGTGTTCGGTTGGGGGGTTACCCCCCAAAATCCATATTCCTAACCCACTAGTGGGATCCACCATCTTTTTATCAAAAAATATATATTATACCATCATATCATCTAGAAATCATAAAATACTCAACTTCTACTCGCTATTTCAAACTTCAATACAATCACATCACAACAACTGCCCACTTTTTCAAATTTCAATACAATCATATCATAATAATCACCTAATTTTTTCAAATTTCAATACAATCACATCACACAAACCCTCCAAACCCTTAACCCACCAACCAAACACACAAACACAGAAACGGGTTATCCTTCCCAGATAACCCACGAACCAAACGCACCATGAAGGCTTTGGACGAGAAGATGTCACCCTTGTTGTCTGACATATTGTAAGATAGCCAAATAACGGAACTCGACCGAAGAGTAGACCGATATAAACAAGTCTACAGAATCATACTAAGGATTGGTTTTACATGTAGACTCATACAACCATCCTTACTAATCGTCGTCGCTTGCTATGGCCGAAAAACGTAAGAGGTCAAGATGTGAGCAAGGACCGTGAGTCACAGCTTCACGAGACCAGGATGCACGATCCCGGATGCACAAAGGGCTGTGGACTCGCGCGGGGCTTCAAGGCTTGGACTGACTGGCAGAGTCCTGGACGAACGTACGTTCCTGACGTATGCGCATGGTCTTGGCCTGGAAGTCGGGGATGCATAGGGCTTCACGGGCCTGGAAGTTGGGGCTGGGGGCGTACGTGGCGAAGGGCGACTTGGGACGATCTGAGCGTGCGAGGCGGATAACGGGACTTGGAGGGCGACCTGGAGGCGCAAAGCGGTCGAGGCGCACAAGACGCCGCCACCTCAAGGCACGCGTGAGAGGGGCGGCGAGGGGGGGGAGGTGTCGAATAAGGGGTTAGGGTTATGGAGGGAATAACGGTAACTCCGTTCTAGGACCATCGCTCTGATACCAAGTTAAGGGAACATACTGGAATAAATTATGAGAGGCCTAAGGGTTCTCTTATATAGCAGAAGAACCCATTGGGTAAATTACAAAAAGAGGAAAGGAAAAAAGAAAAATTATAAAAGATAATGCTAAAAATAGTAAACATCTCAACAATTTTCAAGACACCAAGCACAACCCATCATAAATAGCTTCGTACAAACCTATTTGGTAGATTGCTATGGCACCTTCTCTTGAGTTGGACTTTTGACTATTCAAATCCTTGGTGCAATCGGTGTGTGCATTCATTGGCTTTTACATCAATTAAATGTGAAGAATGTGTTCCTATAAGAGGATCTTAAAGAAGTCGTTTACATGCAGCAGCCAGCCAGATTCCAGCTTTAAAGGGAGTGTCAAAAGGATTGCTTATTGAAGAATTTCATTGATAACCTCAAGCAAAGTTCCAAGGCATGGTTCCAAAAGCTCTAAAAGGTGCTAAAGAGTAAGGCATTTAAAAGATCGTCCTTAAATCACCCACTATTCATCAGAAGGACGATTAGAGGTACTCAACTATGTCAATCAATGTTGATGTTATGCCTAACTGGAGGTAATGTGTAAAGGCTCGGAGAGGTGAAGAATATGCTTGCATATCACTTTATTTACAAGGATATGGGCATGTTGAGATATTTCCTTGCGCTTAAGGTAGCACGCAGTTGTCTATAATTGTTTGTCATAAAGAAATTATTTGTTGGTCTTTTGCATGAGGTTGTTTTTTTGCCTAATGACTTTCAAAAAAATAGTCTACAATGGCTAGCCTATAATGATTTAATGGACATTCAAAAATATAGGGAATCACGTATGAAATAGCAAAGAAAGGATGAGGGCTTACCACATGCATTTCCCCCAGGGAATGGGAGCAAGGCAACTATAAATGCATCCGTTGGTTTTCCCTCATACAAGGGACGGTAGTACTAACTATATATACGGGCCCGCACATGGACAATATAGAGAGGACTTTATGAGAGCAACCAACCAACTCCCTAAGCCTTAGTCCTAGTCATACTCTCTGTTTTTCTCTAGGTACAAGATATTTCTATAAATCCTAGTAACATGCACCAAAAAGGACCAAATATAGATCCTACAACTCACTTGTATATGGAGGACATTCATATAGATGAGGGATAGGATTGTCGATGGTGAGAAAGTTCCTCTATTAGCACGACCACTGGAATTGGCATATCCCCTGCAGCAAAGAAAATCAATTCATGAGCAAACCCGTGTAAGCTCATTGGGATGTAGCCATAATGGTCTTGAGATGCATTAAGGTCACTCTTCGAAAGTGGTTATTCTTCAAAGAAGGGGCATCACTATATATTACAAGATAGTGTGATGCATATTATACAAGGTGCCATGCAGATAGGAAATCCACCAATGACTTTTGCAATTACCTCTAGGACTTCGAGGGCAATCTTACATGAAGGAACAAGCAATAAGTGGTGTCTTACTCGTGTGCAAAAAGTGAATAGAAGGTGATGTTCCATGCAGCACAAAGATGCAATGATTTCAAGTTGTGCTTTATGATCTTCAGCTCCCGCCAAACAGAGTGAAGTTGAGATGTGACAACACAATTGCCATACACATAGCAAATAATCCCATGTTTCATGCGAGAACTAAACATATAGAGGTTGATAGTCATTTCATCAAGGATTGCAAATGGCAACAACTTCTACGGACCTCTAATGTTTCTCTGCAAACAAAATCTCAATTTTGTTTACCAAGGCATTCTCTGGAGCCCCTTTTTGAGCAATGTTGTCAAGTTATGAAAAGCAATATTAGCACAAGCTAAGCATGTCAGATATCTATGCTTCAGCTCAAGGGGCAGTGCTTGAGTATATAAGAGTCGGAACCCCTCAAGGAAAGTAGTGTATTTTTCTATTCTCGGCTTAGAAAATAAACCTACTCATTAGGCAATACATTTACAGATCTCTAACAATGATCCAACCACCACATTTATGAAGACACTTTCCCACACATGGAACAAGTGCAAACTTCATTTGTCAATAAAAGGTCTGTCTTTCATGTACTAAAAGCATTCCATATTTTTTGCAGCACACCATTCCATATGTTTCCATATCTCAGGTGTTGTATCATCATTCCTTTGTGTGTGTGTGGGGGGGGGGGGTGTTAGAACTTAGAACACTTACAAAGGAGAGAAAGATTTACCTTTTTGTGTAATTTTCTATTGGAAGAATTTGCCATGTTTTCAAACTGCAAAAAATCAAATTAGAAACATGTGTGAGGCGCACCAGAAATTGGTTGACAATGCATTTAAGAAATCATTTTTTGTGTGAACATGATTCGTTTTTTAAAAGGTACATGTACTCAGAGAGCAAAAATTTGAGAATGCAACAAAAACTGGACCATATTAGCATACCAGTCTTCCAACCACCGATGGTTGACAAGCTTGATTTTTACTTTTTGGCAAGCTCGTACTTTTCCCCTAAAAGATATAAAAATCAGTAAAATAAAGATCTACAGAAGTGCGAGCTAAACTAACGCATTATAGTTTGTAAAAGATTCAGATCACTTCAAAAACATACTTAATTACCATGTGAAGATCATAGCTAGATACGATTTTAGAAACATGCTGGCAAGTTAGTAATATACAAGTAGATAAAAGAATGCTTATAAATGGTGTTTACATCCACGTAGGAAAGGAATATAGACACTGCTAAAGTAAAAAAAAACATGTAAAACATAATGTGGAACTTTGAGAAACGACCAATCATGGTCATTATCAGTGCCACCATGCAGTCAAGTTTTGAACTGAAAGAAACAAGTCGCAACAGACTAAACAATCCAAGTTTCTAATGTCCCTGATAAATCTGTGATGAGTTGTTTTGTCATTTGGGTTAATTGGTTGGGGGTGACGATCTATTAACCCCATGAAGCTATATATGCAACCCATCTCCCATTGTCAAAGGTTAAGAAAGTGCAGACAATCTAGCCACCTATGATACCTATGATATGAGTCTTCGCATCTCCCCTCATAATTTTTCCCTTCCATTTGAGAAAAGATTCAACGTAAATACTTCAGCTTTAAAGTTTGCTTAATTGCCTGCTCAATTTCAACATGGAAACAGCATCCAGAATTAAGCATTTATTGAGAACATTATTGTTTTCTAAGGGCTTCTTTTGTAAGTTTTTTGGTTTTGGTCCTTTGTGCTATTAACCAAAGTATTTCCTCGTATACTCTTTTCCTTTCTTTTGATTTGGATTGTCTGAATATTCAGGAGCTAATGCCATTCCAATGCCCCTTTTCACCATGCATAAACTGAACCAACAATTGGGAAAAGCACAAAAATGAAGGCTTCTATAAAGACGGATACATCCAATACATCAAAACTCGTTGTCGATGAATAAAGAAAGACTGTTTCAACATCAAAAACAACAAAACTAGAGCAAACATGTAATAGCGAATTCGGAGTTGTACCCAAGCATCTCCCATGGGCTCTATACCAGATTTATAACTAGAGAACTTATATGTTCCCTCACTACTCGGGGCTCAAATCCCCGAAATGACAAATGCAGAATAACACTTGATATTATTAGAAGTGCCCAGAAAAACTCATATTCGTGAAGCAGAAACATAGATGCACTCCTATTAAATAAGGTAACATGTCTTAATATGAAAGTTCATTCATATTTTCTACATGGTTTCCAAGCACTGATACAAAACCATGGTTCTGAACCCCATTAAAAATCATAAACCTGCAATATCAACCATCTGTTGCCATGACCTCTCGAGATCCCTGGCTGCCACCCCACCCTCCTCAGAGCCATCTCTACACTGTCATTGCTCCATTAAGAGCCACTGTCGCCACTGCTTGCGGGACAACACTGTCACTACCACGCAATTCCCCAGCCCTGCTAGGCCACCATGACCACCATACTCGACCATCATTACAACCCTCGCCTTCCAACAATTTAGCTGTCAGGCTGCCACCTCCCAGTGAGCCCGTGGTGAGGCACTGAGGGCTATTTTTGGGATTAGATGGTGTTGATTTAACCTCTGATTTCAAGGCTCTCTAAAGTTTTCCATATAAGAATATGGGTCATGCGGTGCTTAATCTTTCTGCATGCTGTCAATACGCTCAAGTAGACCTCGATTTCAGATTTCGCCCGCCCTCTTTGTAGCTCTCCTTCTCCCTTCATTGAATGACAGATTTCAAGGACAGCAAGGTTTGTAATTTGGGAACAACTAGTTATCTTGACAAATGATCAAGATGGATGGGACCAACTAGAGTCAGAGCTCCAATAGAATTTGAAGAAATATGCATCCTAGAAAAAGGGCAATGCCCTAGCAAAATGTTGTTAACTGAGACCCTTACTATAAATATTGTTCAGGAGGTCATATGAGTCCATGAACATGGACACGTGGGATTCTCCTGTCTCTGCATATTCTCAGGTAAGAAATGAGATATTGATTTCGTAACTTCGTCATGACAAACATCAGACCGATCAGAACAGTACACTTTTGGATGCATATTATCCAAGTTTTAAGGCTACATTCTCGAGGTCGCACATCTACTATTAGACATACTCTTGAGTCACAAAAGTCCTACAATACTCATAGTTGAAGTTTTCTTTCAAGTTTGGATCATGTGTATCATACGGTATGGAATCAAATACTTAGCAGAGTACATATTACTCCCATCAATGAGGCATGCGATCAATCGAAAGTAACATGTGATATCTGGAATACCAATATCAATTACACGATAATGGGAAAAGGATATAGCATCAGGAACTATCTACATGCATCTGGGTGGTCGCCTTCAGCGAAACAATGTCACAACAATCCTTGACAAAATGACCATGATAAGAACAAGAAACAAATCATGGCACAACTATCCTACACTCAAGCATAACCATAGGAGGGCATTCTGCCTCTGAAAGGACTACATTCACATATTTATTTCAGTTTTTGTAAGACAAAATCCTTTCAATTGCAATGCTCGTAAAAGAGAAAGCAAATAAAAAGTAACTATCATCTTAGCAGCACTAAAATCAAACTTAAAATGATCTAATTCATAAATGTGCTTGTTGTTAAATCAATGTTTTTACAATTAGTAATATGATCAAAAAGTATTTCAAATTAGTAAGATCCTTCAGGTCAGATGTCACAACATGTTCCATTTTAGCCATGATATCTCCTCGGTGTAATCCCCCATGATGACCTAACAATCAATGTAAAGCAAAAAGAAAAATCCCTTTATTTTATGAATAAATTAAAGCGCATTCGAGCAGAATGTCATACAACTGCACCAAAGGTCGCACCACCAGTGACTCCCTATCGCGGAACCATGAGCATATCCACATTAGGGAGCGGACATTAGAACATCGTGATACGTAATCAAGCAGAGATGATACCTAATACTTCAAATGCGAGCCACCACAATATCCCTTCTAGTGTGCAAAACATCCCCGACAAAAAAAGTGATACATCTTGACCTTAATGCGCCTACGAGAGAATCGCATTTCCCTCTCGACAAAGATACCACGCCATCCACCAAAACGCCCATGTACAGGTTAGAAGCAACTACTCATTGATCAATGCGAGCTCCACCAACAATTTCACCACCAATCTCCTACTTCTTAACCTGCCAAACACCAGACACTTGCATTCTGCTTGCTGATGCCCCACTCTTCACACCAAAATCACATCAACCCTCCTTTGTATGACATCACAAGATGGACACCTTTCCCATGCTGATATTATAACCTCCACAATACGAATGTAGCACCCTCATTGGTGGGCGATGATGTAAATCTTGCACTCCTTGTTCTAGGTTGTCGATGAGAATCCACCCAAGTTCTCTCGCCTTCATAACTTGTTCTCATGACTCATTCTACCCTATCCGTGCACCACCCCCCCAACTCCGAAGTATTCATTTAACACTTTACCCTCTCCACTCAAACAATCCCAGTCAACATCACAAATGATGGCTAAAAAGCTAGTAAGCAGTATCAAATTACCAATGCCAGCAAAACATATCCCAAGAAGGGGGTGTTCTATATTCAATATCCAATGTTCAGACATCCTTGATTCTATAAACAAAAGAGATAAGAGAAGTGAATATCGGTTGTCGGGTGATTAGATCTTGCTTTAGATTTAACTAGAAACTGATGTGAGGATTTTGTGTTTAGTCCACCTTACAAATTATGATGTTTAAAGAGTGAGGTGGCATATATTAATATAAATTGTGTCACTAAATGGGAAAATATAAGAAAACCCATAGCTATTACGTCACTTCTCATTTGGAGTAGGATCGCTCTTGAATCTTGGTCATCACCAGCCACACTATTAAAAAACTTTTTAATATTTGGTGAATGTGATTACTTGTTGATTTTTCAACAAAATCATATTCCAAAACTGATACAATTTCTTTGATGTTACAAGCCCAGCCAGAAGCATACTATAATAACATGGAAAGGATTGTATAATTCAAGTAAAACAGAACAAATATGGTGACAAAAAGTGAAGCTTACTTAGGAAAAAACATACCTTCGAACTTATAGCAAATAAGATGGGTGATTTTGGTAGCTATTAATGGTTTGGAGAAATGTGCACCCATCAGTTCCACCATTTTCTATAAAATAAGAATAAAGGAGGAACTTTAGAAAAAAAAATTCACAGCACCACATAATATGCATAGATCATTTTTGCAAATCATACAATATGAGGGCCACGATAAACCCAAATGTGGGAGCCAATGCTTATACCGAAATTACGAATTCAAATGACATGAATGTGCTCTTCACCAACAATGTGAGACATCGTAAAAAATGATGCAACCGCTGTAGACAACGTATAGTGATTCTAATAAGTCATTTTTCATTCATTTAAACAATGTGTATAACAACTCCATTATTTGGCATCACTTAAATTCTTACAGATAAATAACTTATCTTTTAAATCTTATCAATGGAAAACCTCTTCGAAATCCAACTAATATTTTCATGATCCCATCCGAATCACAGGGATCATAAACTTTAATCTCTTGCCAACACAGAGAAAAGTTCCACATATGCCCATGCATCTCTTCCCATATCACCATGTCAAACATGGCAGTATGTGGTATTCATATATTTGCCCCAGTATCTTGATGTTACAAAAGAAAATTGACTAGCACGTGTTTCAGCATAGGTTGATGTGGTTGCTAGTCAGACTTAACATGTGCTCAAAATCAAACATTGCATCCTCAACAATATTAATCTTTATACAAGTCTCGGTACTAGCATGAATGCAACTAGAGGTCTAAATATTTATGAAGGTATAGATTATAAGAAGTGCGCAGAAATTGCCAGTTTTGTGCTAGATGGGTGCCTCGTTCTCTGTACTAACTGTACTATCAGCAATGCTGATCTACAGAATATAATCACCACTTACAAATTTCATCTTTAGGCTCGAACTGAAGTAATATATTGAGTATGTAACGCCTGGGAGATGAAGTACGGTGTAAAATAATGTCAGTTTTGGATCTTCTTACTGAGAGAATATACATTGGATGATTTGGCCAGGGCCAGGATATCTGGTTCTTTTGCTAACCCAGGTAGAAAATGAAGGAAGACATTTTAAAGAAAAAATAAAAAATTCAATAACCAATACAAGCATAACTAGAAATCCATGATTCCGTAAGTTCATTCCACCGCATTTTCTTAGCTTCAATGGTACGGGAGATCTAGAAATTGAAATGTTTTCTGGATTTGGTACTTTTTATTGACAACTGGCACCTCATATTATTTCATTACCTTGCATATAGATCATCGTAACATACATCGGAAAACGATGTACTTCGTAAAGGCAACAAACACCAATAAGTTGTGTCAAAGAAATCCATACCATGATATCATCCCGTTCACGCCTTTGGTATCCGGTCAAGCAAATGCAAAGCTTGTCACTCCCCTGAATTCCATTCAAGTCCATCACAGGCCTATATAGAACCTAAAAGCAGACAATGGTGCAACTAAGCTGTCAGGCCTAAATCTCCACGATATGCAAGTGAATGCAGGCAATGTTGCAATAAATTAGATGCTACGGCCACATCACAGATCCCTTTCAATGTTAACTTGGGATCCATCAGGAAATGCGATCAAAAATGAGTGTATCGGTGGTTATAACTGACCCTGGAGGCATCCGCGAGAGCTCCGAAGTCCACACTGTCTTCGATCCACAATTCCGTCACAAGTGTCTTCCCGTCGTTCCGTGCAGCAACGCAAATAGGATCGTCCTATCCAATCAATGGAACAAAAATTACACACAAAATACAGCAACAGGAAGAAGAGGAATTCTAATAGGAGATTCCGTGCCTAATCACGTACGTAAATCCGTCCGGATACAATGACGTGAGTGCAGCTCGGATCGTACCTCCCGACGTCAACCGCCGCCCTGCTAACGAGCTCCGTGCGGTACTGCAAATCACCCCTCAGCAAAATTATCGCAAAAAGGTACCGTTTCGCGTCGAAATCGAACGATATGATGCGCGAAAACCCCGACAAACCTGCGACTCCGACACGGAATCGAATCCGAAGAGGACGAATCTGACGCCGGAGAAGAACGCCTCCGGGGAATCCGATCTGTCGGTGGCGTCGCACTCCATTGTGGGCGGGCGGGATCGGACTGCAGGGCTTTCGCTTGGGAGATGGTGATTCTGAGCCCTAGAGGAGTTGGATGGGAATGGCGGGGGGGGGCGGGAGAGTGGAAGTGGAGTTCGGGAGGGAAAGGTGTGTTTTGGAAGATGGATTTCGAGTCGAGGCATTCGCGGTCGTTTTGGAGTATTGGTTTTCTGCGGTTGTCGCTCGGGTCGGGTAGGAGGGGTGTGATTGATGGCGGGTGGTAAGATGACCGCGATGAACCGCGACCCGCCTATTTGATTTATGAGGAACTCACGGGTTCGTGGTTTGGTGGATAATATACCTTGTTACTTTGTTAGGACGGGGAGGGGTTATGTGAATTTAACCCCTGATGGAGTAATTCCCCTACACTAGGGGCCCGTTCGGTAGGATAATAAGCAGGAATAAGGATGGGGAATAAGGGGAATAAGGGTCTATTCTCCGTTCGGCTGGAGGATAAGAATAAGGAGAATAAGGTGAAATAAAGGTAGGTAAGGTGGGATAAAGATAGGAATAAGAGTGAAATAAGATGAAATAATGGGGAATAGTTGTACCACGGGGAAGCGTGTTGGGGGCTTATTCCCCTTATTCCATTCCACCTTATACCCCAAACGAACAGGGGATGATCGTATTTTAAGGGCATGTTTGGTTGTTGGGTTGGATTAGGGTACCTCTGTGAATACTAAACTGTACCCTTATGAATAGTAAATGAGGATTGAGATGGTTGGAAGGAGGGGTACACCAGTGTATCCCAACTCAACCCAATCCAACCCAGCAACCAAATAGGCCCTGAAAGTTAGAAGGTTATAATTGCGAATATGATGTGATGTCGTATTTTTTTATGTTATACCGACTTTATATGATTATAATGTATTTTTATGTTAATTTTTTTATTTGAACATTGTTAAAAATATAATAAAACAAATAAATTATTGGATTATATAACTAATTCCAACCTTGGAATGTCGAGTAGAAATGTGGGGTAATCAAATTACCCCGAATTAACCTTGTAACCAAACAAGTCCACAGTGAATTTGGATGAGTTTGACTTCTCTCCGGCATGGAGGGCCTATCCCTCCCTCTCCCTCTCAGTAGTCTTTGGATTTTTGACAAGCAACATGGTGAAAAATGATCAAGCGAATTTTTGGCCTATGTGTATGGATAACCATCCATGTTAGATGTTGCTTAAAACAACCATGGCAAACATCATTATAATGTTATTGATATAAACATATCCTTATATGCCCGACATCGTATCCATTTTTAGTGAATACATGCATATGTGTGTGAGAGAGAGAGAGATGGCAACCTACACCCGAGGGGTGTACACCCCGCCTTTTTATTGTTTTTTGAAGGAAACTTTGGGAGGGTTACTTAATATATTGAAGGGCATATGTGTTTCAAGTTTTGTGCAAAAACGTTCATCTTGAATGGGTCAATTTGCGGCTAAGATCGTTAGATTCTGTTAGTCTTGATGGAGATGATAAAAGTTATGAATTAAGTTGCATTTAAAATAGCATCATGATGATATATGGTGATCTAATTCCCCAAAAGTTTTGTTTCAAAAGAATCAAAAATATATTGAAAAAAGAGCCGGTGTAGGTAGTAGGCTCCCTTTTTCGTATTTATTTATTTATTTAGCACCCATAAATATAGATACGGATATGAATTTTCATTTTTTATATGGATATGCAGATATTACTTTCATTTATCTTCAGTATTTATAGACATGTATTGTTTTTGTTTTTTTAAGCGATTGCTCTCAATTTTGGTCAGTAAGTATGTGGATATTCATAATGTTGATCTATGTGTGTATTATACAAATATATATGACATGTCTAAATATGTCAAGGGGTTACATGCAATATCTTGCATTTTGTAGTCATTCTCAAGTACAGAAAGAAAGGCATATTCCTCTATACTATTTATATATTTCCGTATAGGTTATTTAATTTAGCATACTACTGTAATTTTTATCTCGTTGTATTCACGGACTATGTAATTTTAATTTAATTGGTATTAGATTCTAGTTTACAACAACATTTCCTCCTAATGTAAGTGTCAAAAGACATTTATTATCCGTGTAACAATATGTATCTTTTCTGTTAAATATTCATATCTGGATTATGATTATGAATCTCCATAATTGTATTCATGTTTAAGGAGATTGTTTGTTATTTTCGACATTTGCAAGATATTTGCTTTTATATCCATGTCCATATTTTAAAATAGATAAGGATACTGTGATACATGTATTTATAATATTATTTGTCTCTTCGTTAACCCATTCATTTTGCATAAACTTGATCTATACGCACGTATACTAGGAGCATTTCTACATTTTTACTCCAATCAATAAATGTGTGTATCAAGTGTATATATGCAACTTTGATCAATTAAAATACGACTTCGATCTAGTGGATAATCGGGTTTCAACTCTCAAATTCACTATGCTTTAGAGTAGATCTCTTTAATTAAGGATGACGTTTGGAATTTTCCTAAGCCAGGGCGATACATGATTGTTTGAAGCATTTTAGTTATTATATATTTTTAATTCATATATGTTTGATATATGTATTCTTTTAATAAGAGAATTGTTGCGATGATATAGTAATGCATGTATTACATGTTATGCATTTCATGTAAATTTGTACTTTGTCACAGCAAATTTAGCTTGTAAACAGCTTTTCTTCTATGTCCTGATAGGGAATGTTCACATGTCATGAAGCATGAATTTAATACCTTTACATGTATGAAGCACTGGCATGCACGGGTTAATGTAAAAACAAGAACTTTTAAATTTATACCTCTCCGAGAATGTCATTTGACAGACACGGAATTTGATTTTGATGTGAACAAAATTTAGTTTATAATGTTGATAATTGTAATATATAATATATAATATATATGACGGATTTTATTAGTGGGTCGACTTGAATTTTAGGGAGGCAAAGTTGATAAAATAAAATCATTACTTAAACTGATTTATTTTTTCTATTCGGAATTTTACGTGACTTTTTGGAAGCTCTTTTCTATAGTGTTAAGTAAAGAATGCCTTGTGAAAATTTAAAACATTTTTAACATTTTTATCGATGATATTTTTTTAAAACCTATACGGGAAAAAATGTTCCTACAGAAAAATGAGGAAAACTATATTAAACATCGATGCTTGGAGAAAATGTGGGGAAATGGTATTAATTGGAACAAAACGAGCATATATATTTGTACGTAATATTTATGTTTATGTGAGATTAAACCTCGCACAATACATAAACTTGGAATAAACAAATCAAATTCGTAAAATAAGGTGTTCATCCTATGAGCATCGATGCAATCGTATGACAACAAACTTGATTGCAAATACGAAACCGCGTGGTAGTAGAAACTATTTCTGCAAAGTTTCACGGCCTCGCAAGAGTATAGAAGAATATGATGTGTGAGTCTCTAAAATAAGAGACCTCTTTATTTTAACTTGGGACCTCTTTATTTTAACTTGGTCGAAATGATGCTTGCACTTGCAGGCACGCCAATGAGTGGTAATACTTCCTCCAAACTTGAGAGATCTTTTCCACCAAGTTGTCTACGATAAAAGAGATCTAGAATGATATCTACCTACTGATTGCATATAACAAATTCAATTCCTTCCACTCGAATGTGTAGCATGGAGAAGAAGATGGTTCCTTTTGCAGTTACCAGAGTCGGTGGAGAAGCAATAAGGCTATATATTCTTAACTATATATACTCTCCATATATGGATGCCCATAGTGAGAGAAGGAGAGGGTCTTCTCCATCAACTATATCTATTCTTAACATTGAATTTCAATTCCGTGTGAAATAGGACTCTCTTTCTATTTTAATTTTGAATTACCATCAATTGAACCATATTCACAAATCCTAACACCAACTTATCAATGATAATAAAAATCATCACCATGATATTTAATAATTCGATGTAAGACTTCCAATCTATTTTGTTTTACTATCCAGCCTCCACGGATACTTGAAGATAAAGTCAATGAAACTATATGGAACATATATTGTGAATTGATAAATAGATTTATATTTAATATCATGGTTTAAAACACTTTGGGCAATTATAGTTGGAAACCTTTTGGGCCATTTCTCCATTTGACTCCATACTCCTTCAGGTCAATTTTGAACCATTTGAATATATAAAATTGATACAACAAATTGAAATTTAATCGAATAATTCTCATTCATTTAGCCTAAGAGCGGAAACGCTGAAATACACCCAGTTTCATAATTTCATGTAATGAAAGTGTCAGGGTATATAATCCATTATGATTGCATCAATATTGAGTATTCCCAATACTCGAGTATCGTGCATGTTGAAAGACTTTAAATAAACCCAAAGCTCAAAGACATGTTTGCATCTCCTTCAAGTGCTTATCAATAGATCTCTCAAATCGATAATCGTGTGTCAATATCAAACAGATGCTTTCCAATAGCATGTATTAACAATCGATGGTTATTATATTGTTTCATAAATAAGATGATCATCGACGGAATTTGTTGTGGCCACAATTCTCGGGAGCCAGTTTTGTCTCTCAGTTTAGAAAGTGTGAACATGTACAATTCCATCAAGAAATCATACACCTCATATTTATTCTTCTTGTGTTGAAGACGGGATGGACGACACAAACTTGCCATGTACATTCTATTACAAGGCAACCGATCACGAGTTTGGAGGTAAGGTTCTCAAGACCCAAAGCGATTTGGTCCTCCTCGTTTCATGAGAAGAAGTGTCATGAAACTTCAGCGGTAACGACCACCTAGAAGCACAAAAGAACCTAACAATGGGTTTGGAACAAATCAAGCAAAAATTGAGTGAATTCGAGGATATCCGTGGAAGTAAGCGACATTGAGATCAAAGGATGCATGATGAACGATCATAATTCTCAATGGCATTGGAGCCAAGGTTCTTATTGGGGATGGATGGTGGCAACAAGCAGGTTTATGTTTGACCCAAGCCCTCAGGAGAATGTTAGTCCAAAGTAAGACATCTAAAAAAGTAAAAGAAGTTGAGGTGCCTAGTATTTAATGCAACAAAGGCAGTCACTCGCAACCCCTCAATATATAACCAATGCTCAATGTAGATAAATCCAAGAGGGGATTTTGCTGGCAAAAGGTGTCTCGCTAATATAAAAGAAACCAGAAAAGAACCTAGGGATTGGGCATGCAACTCTATGGTATCATCACATGAGCGATCCACCCTAATGCTGATGTGAGGGCGCTTCATCCGGGGGTTGCAATTTGTTATCTCCCCTCAAACATATCTTCTTCCAAATAAATCATCGAATGGATGCCATCTTGGCCCGGTGGTTTCCGGTAGCTCGGATATACACGACGGTCTCAGAGTCTTTGCACCTCCGCACTGTCCTCCTGTACCCCGCGACTGGATGGACCTATATCTCCTTGCTCTGGCTTGTGCATTTGCCCTGAGGCTTGCACTTCTGCTCTCCCGTGACTCGTGCTTGTCTGGACGTACCCCACGAGATCTGCACCTCCTCTTTCGCCCCTTTTATATAGTATCTATAAATCAAGCATCCAGGTTCAAGCTCGAGACCTCTTGGCATGGTGGTTTCCGGAGGGCTCCAGTACATGGGATAGGAGAGATTGGGAAACCTCCTTATAGACTTATACAACACAATGCATAATCAAATATTTACTACTATGAAGGAGGATGCCCAGACAATTTCAATGATTGAAAGCAACAACCAAAGCATACGAGTATATTAATCATTCATGTGTTATTATTCATGATACCGGTCCACGTATTCTGGATTAAAAGATGTTATTTAAGTTGACTTCCATACATGGTTTACAAACTACCATAATGGAAGTCTCGTAAGTGGACTATGTAGTGTGATGCATTACTACCTCGAGATAAAAGATCTTATTCTCAAAAAGTTTTGTCAAGAACCTTTCTATGCACATAGTTCGATATTGGAATCACTTGGAAAATCAATATTGAAACTAATTGATCGGTCAATCATGGTTGATTGAACAAGAACAATAGCCAATATTGATCGATTAGGTGCAATTTTCGATCGATCAATTTATTGACACGAGAAAGAGTTGATCGATCAAGATACATAGTTTACCAATAAGTTTCAGGGTGTTATGCGAAAAGGCTTGAATCGACTTCTTGGTACATGTATTCTGTCTTATGTGAGCATGTACACGAGCATAAACATATGTGGATTGTTCACAGTAATTTATTACAACAATAATTGAGTAAACACTGTAAACACTTCGTTTTGTCATGGGAGGTTCTTGAACTTGATAGATATATTCAAGCATTCCTACAGGTTGCTACTGGGAACAAGGTAATCAAAATATTGCGGAAGCATGGAGCGAAGAACCTCGGGCAAAATAACAAAGTTGAAGAACCTGCACAACCAAACAAGCAAGCAAAACACAAACAAAAAGCACAACCACAAGCACGCAGAGATTTTGATGTGGACACCTCAAAAAAATGACAGGGGAGAAAGCCACGAGACCGGCACGACCCAAACCGTTTCATTGTAACGATGTTGTAGTTTTTTCCCGCAATATCCTCGTGTTGGTATATCAATCAAAATGAACACTATCAACAAGATAAAAGATTGAGATGGGTGATTTTTACCAAGAGTAGAACCGAATAAGTAGATCTTCTCTAAAAGGAAGCTTGTCGATGCACCTCTTCTCATATGCTTTAGCACACACCAAGAACCATCAGAGCAATAGGAAAGGGAATGAAGAGCTTCTTCTCGACCTCGCACGGACATAGGAGTAGAGTTATGGCACAAGAGATGGAGGCCTAGCTCTTCTCTCATTGTGTTATATCTTCGTATGATGGGTTTTGATCCTTGGTGCGTATAAAAATAGGTTGGAGTGGCCTCTGAGTTAAGCGGGACCCCAACCCGTCATATATATATGCACATGAACCTTATTTCCGGAGAGAATCTTGATGATGAAGGATACCAAAATATCTTTAGTAGCGGATAATGGAACCTTATATGGGGATCCTTGGTTATTGCTCGTGGCAAGAAGTGCGGTAACAACCTTTACACAATGAATGCATCAATTTCCCGTGATGTGTCACATTACTTAAGATACCAATTCCATTGACTCGTGGCATCAAAGATTAGGCCGTATGAGTGAGAAGGGGCCGCAGTACTTGGAGAAGAAGAACCTGCTGATGGGTGTGAAAAAAGCAAAGTTGGAGAGATGCACTCATTGCTTGGCTGGGAAGCAGACGATTGTCTCCTTCGAGAGCCATCTACCATCAAGGAAGATGCACGTGTTGGATCTTGTCCGCCAATATGTTTATGATCCATTAAAAGTATTCACTTTTGTTGGTGCACTTTATTTTGATACATTTGTTGATGATTTTTCTATGAAGGTTTTGGGTCTATGTCTGAAGAGGAATAACCAAGTCCTTGGAGCTTTCAAAGGCTTTCATATGTTGGTGGAGCGACAAACTGGAAAGAAATTGAATCATTTGCAACTTCGTTTATGTCTTCAATGATTTGGTCTCCATAGAAGATCGCATCCTTGCTTCTATGAACTTCATCTTAGCCGGGTCATAAAACATGTAGCCAAACTCATCATAGCCATGTCGTGAGCAAACACATTACTTCGTATTTGCTCCCAACTCGGACATTTCATCCTTGTGTATATGCACAAATGCCCTGCATCGAAAGACCCGTAAATGATTGTACGAGACATACTTTCCATGCCATGTCATATCAAGATCATCACCATCCAAAGGAACATGTGGAGAAAGATTAATAACATGGACTGTAAAGAAAAAAGCTTCACACCAAAAAGCATTATGCAACTTGGGCTCAGAAATGATACATCCAACTCTCTCCACAAGGATCTTGTTCATTCTCTTAGATGTGCCATTTAGTTGAGGCATGTTCGGTGGAATCTCCTGGTGCCTAATACCATGAGACATGCAATACTCATCAAATAACCCAATATACATACAACCATTTTCGCTGATAATGTAGTTCAAATCATCCCAGTTTGTCGTTCCACCAGCGCGTGAAAGTCATTGTAAACTCTAAGGACCTAGTCTTTACTCTTCAAAACACAGAACCAAACATTTCCTGGAAAAAACATTAATAAATATGTTAAAATAAAGTACACTACCGAGAGAGCTTACTTTTAGTCGATAATATACATATGTGTGAACATGCTCCAATGCTCACACTTTCTTGATGGTGGATGGCTCAAAGGAGACTCTCGTTTGGTTTCCAGCCAAGCAACGAGTATATCTCTCCAACTTACCTTTCTTCGCATCCACGAGCATGTTATTCTTCATCAAGTACTACATCGCCTTCTCACTCATGTGACATGATCTTTGATGCCACAACTGAATGGAACTGGCATATCGAGTTACATGTGCCACATCACGGGAATTTATGCATTCATTGTGTAAAGGTTGTTGCTCCACTTTTTACCACGAGCAACAACCAAGGATCCCCATGCATTCTTCCATTGCCTACTATTGAAGGTATTTTGGTGTCCTTCATCGTCAAGATTTCTTATAGAAATAAGGTTCATGTGCATATATGATGCAAGTGTCACATCTTTGAGCGTCAACAATGATTCATTGGCCCTTTACTATAAAAAATTTCCAATGCCAACAACTTGAGACAAATAACCATTGCCCGTCCTCAATGAGTCAAAATCTCCAGATGTATACAAAGAAAATAAATCTCTGTGCGAGGTTGCATGAAGAGTCGAGCCATTGTCAGCAAGCCAAGAAGCATAATCATGGATGACATTCACAATCTCATTATCGCATGAAACGAGGAACCCGTGTTGGGTAGCTGCAGCAACATTTTCATCATTCTTCCCATTCTTATCGCCTCCTTTTTTTGTCATTCTTGAGATAAAAATAGTACTTCTTTATGTACCATTTCTTCTTACAATACTGACACTCCATTTCATTGTGCATGGACCCTGATTTGCTTATGCTATTATCCCTACCCTTGGCATTCTTGAACATGCCCCCCCCCCCCCACACTTGTTCTTTGTAGTGAGAACATCTGAATGTGATGAGCTACCTTGGGATTTTCTTCACATCTCCTCATTGAGAATACCATACTTAATTGTCTCCAAAGAGACAACCCCATTTGTTGTCGAATTTGTAAGCGAGAATCTGAAAGTCTCCTGAGAATCTGGCAACGTAGCTAGCAACAACAAACAAAAAACCTCGTGTTCAAACACGATTCCCATGCTCATCATTTGACTTATCATACATTAGAAATCATTAAAAAAGTCCAACACGAAGCTTCCCTCCTTGAATCTCAAGTTCGTTACCTTCTTGAGAAGGAACATCTTGTCGTTTTAAATGGAAGCACATAGACTTTCAAGCTTCAACCATAAGCCTCAAGTGTGGATTTCATCTTGAATACAGTTGTAGACATCTTCATCAACAAATTATCTGACGAAACCACATACTTGCTCGTGTTCAGACTCCCATTCTTTAACTGACTTGGTGTCAGGATTTTGTGTGGAGAAAACTCAGAGGTGTGTGGACTTCACATACAAGAGATATTTCATCTTGTTCTTCCACAATATATATTTAGTCCCATTCATGCTCATTGTGCAGCTTGAGGGCGAAACCAGAAATTCAACTAAGGAGGGGTAGTGGTAAAAAATAGTAAAAAATCAACTCACATTCTACGGTTTTGATTTTTGTGAGAAATACACACTTCAATAAATATATTTGGAGTTATGAAAATAAAACGGAATGAAAGCTAATCGTAAAATACATAAAAGTACCTCAAAAGTCCACATAAGAGGAGCTCTTCGTTCCTTCATAGCATCAGAATCGCTTATCAAAAGATTGGTGATGAATGTTTACGCAATCTCCTTCTCAATGTATATGATCATACAATCAGTCAGAAATCCATCATCCATTTTAGTTTGAAGTATAGTTTTCACAATTTTTATCGCCGAAAATCCTCGTTATGTAGTTGCAGTTGATACAAGTAAGGTTAATATAAGTCGAATCAACCTGTCAATTAGAGGATACATTCTTGACAATCCCCTTCTAGCTAGCAAGTGACAAAGCAGAGAAATTAATGACGCGCTTTGTAACTGAATATGTTGAGCAACATCGAGGTGAAATCTTTCTGCTTCATATCTCATACGTAATTTCTCTTGCTCAGAAAAATCCCCAGGATAAAATATTTACATGAATGGATAAATTTTTTCAATATCAAATGCCTTATAATTATCTTTTGGATCCAACGCAAAAGTAAGAATTAGAAGCTCCATAACATTTGTATCGAATCGATTATTTAGCTTATAAAGTTGTGAGTCACCTGCAGCAATAAAAATGTCAACTCTGTAGTGATACTCCATTGTAATATGATCTTCTTTATGTTGAGCCCAACCTCTTCCTGCAATATATATTGAATTTATATCAGGTATAATGACATTGTATTTTTCACAAAAAGAAGTCACTTGTCCCATTAATGAACTCCACCCTTTTTCCTTAAGCTTTTGAATAAGTTATTTTGTCAAGCGAATCAAATTCACTGTATTTACAATATCCTGAGACTGTCGTTGTAAAGCTTGACAAAGATCATAAGTAAGTGATCGAATTCTTTCATAATATGCAGGATTAGAACAAATTCGAATGACGTCATTGCATCAAAAGATGCATCAACATCGCCTCTCTGAGCATATGCAGATCCATCATCAATGATACTTTTTAGAGCCTCACAAGTAGGACCAAACATATTGATTAAGCTAGTGATTGATGGTAAATATGAACCCCATCTTGCATCACCAACTCTGTGCAAAGTTTGCATTTGATTGAGCCCTCTACCAGTCTGAATTTCATTAGATGCAAGTAGTTGCTCCAATAGAGAAGCATGGGCAGCAGGGACAGAAGGAGGCATGGGCTGGTGGGGGATAAGCCCCCCCAACCATGGTGAAATTGTTGTAATGTATACTTATTAAGTGCTAGTTTAATGGCAATTTCCCAAACAAAAGAGAGGCCAAGCCTCCCAAATCATTTTGATTTCTTGTATATAATGTAAGGGCAAATAGAAAATTTTATCACATGTTTGATTCAATCGGAACGTGCATCCCATTCTCAACCATTGTGCCTTTCTATTTTTAGAAGTTGGAAGACGCTTGGCATTCGCTTTGCCAAATTAATCTCCATATTTCCTTCCCTGTATTAACCAATAATAATCAATTAGCCCCTCCACAAGCTTGTGTACATCATACCGAATCTGATAATCTTTGGGATCTTCGTCACCAACACAAGATTACAACTCACTTTGTCGTTAGCATTGCATATCTAGTACCGTAATTAATGTTGCCGGTATCAAAAATATCGCTCGCGAGGACGAGTGAACATGGAGCAAAGTCAAAAGGGGGAGGCGTCACGTGCATCTCTTTATCCAGATTCGTGTTCAGGTGATCGAGCTCGAGCACGTGGAACGGAGGCACACATGAGCAGAGGTAATCAATCATCAATATTCTCTCATTTAATTTGTGCATCTTGTAATTTTGGGGTTCACTGATTTTGAGGGATGAATCATGAATGGTCGGCTTCGATCCTCCTCACGATTGTTTATTGTAGTTGATAGTCTTGTCATTTATTCATGATTAGTATGATTATTGCTATTGTCGTTTTATTATGGATCTTTGATAACATTTATATTAGCGTGGGAGTAAATTTGATTGCTTATAATAGAAAAGCTCAATAATCATTTTCAACTTACTATTATTTATTATTATGCTTGGAAATTATGATTATTATTATTAACGTCTAAAAAATACAAATAAAAAAATATAGTGATTCTTTCAAATTTAGCTGTAAAGAATGTTAAGCATAATATTATTTATCATGATCTCTACATTTTTTGATTCGATTTTGATAATTTTGGGTGGAGGTAGGTATTCAGGTTATTGGTTTGGGTCGGGTTAAAACCAAATTAATCAAATTGGAAAAAGGTGAATGTTGTCATTTAATAATTATGCAAATCACTTTTCAAATTTGCTTATCGTAATTCCAATTTCCAATCCAATTTCGATTCAATTAAACATGTTATCCAATTCGATTCCAATTTCCAACCACAAATTCAATTGAAATATGTAACGATCCTTGATCCAGCCTTTATTATTATTTATTAACAAGTCAATAGTTAGAATTTACGTATATTATATAATGGTATGCATAATGTATGCATAATATATACACATGTATATACGTCGGTGTATAAGCATGCATAAAAATGTTGGGGTCGGGTTGGTGGGTTTAAACCATGGGTCACCCATAATTATTGTTCGGGTGTGGGTTGGGTGAATACTACCAAACCCATCAACCAACCCATACCCCTATTACCAATGGTTAATATACTCATATTACTTTATCTATATTCTTACAAATAAAATATGGATATTTCATTATGATGTCTATTATTAGGTATCGATATTTGATTATACCATCTAATTTATACATGAGTTCAATTGCGAGATTTCACTTCGGGGTTTGATTTTATTGAAATGGAAGGGACTAATGATATGTTATTGAGTACCCTTTTGAGACCCCATGTTTGGTTATAAATATAACTTAGCTTAGATACAAATTGCATTATTGCAGCCATATGGATATTTGTCAAATTTTATTACATCGCAATAATAATTTGAAGTTTTGTAAATCTGTGTACATGTTAAATGAGGGATTATATCTAGGCCTTTGGAAATTTGGATTCATGAGTACTATAGATCTCTTGTGATTGACACATGTTTGAGTGTTGAATTCTGGTGATGACATGCTTGTACTGAAAATCTAATCCATTTCTTTGATGGTGTCATATTAAACCCAATATGATGATTAGTACATTCCAATTTAGATTTTATACACAACAAACTGAAGGCATCATGTCTTTGCTCGGGTAGTAACAATTTTATTTATGCATATAGATAAGGAGAAGCTCTTTCGATATAGAAAAGAGTTCGAAAACAGAGTCGTCATTCGCTCCCTTTTTTGTTAATATTGTTTCCTAATTTCTGTAGGTGTCTTCTACATACCATGACAGCTTGTGAACTTATAATTTGTACTATTTATATTAAATGTCATATCTAATATTTATTTCTACCGCTTTTAATTTATGAATTTTATATAAAAATGTCAAGAGAATGATGACCACCTATTTCTCTAAGGTGAATGAGAGTGCTTCTCAAGAAATTTTACATGAGTCTAATGACCCTAAAGAGGATGAGTCTCCACGATATAAAGTCCCACGGGTAAAAATTTCAAATATTGATGTTATCAGTAGAAAGAGATCTAGGATTGTATCAGATGATTTAGCAGTATCCACTGGAGAAGAGAGAATATGTTATTCGCTCTTTTGAATTTATTCTCATCTTGCGTATAATGGAACATGTCATGGGAATTACAGAAGATCTATATCGAGTTTTACAACGGAAGAATATAGATATTTTGAATGCATTGTAACTTGTTTCATCCACAAAAGTGCACCTTTAAAAAGCACGAGAAGATGGTTGGTATCCATTATTCGAAAAAGTTGTAGTATTTTGTCAAAAATGAAGCATTGATGTTCCAGATGTAAATTATTTATGTTATTGAAATCGAACTAGATGGTCAACCACAACAAGTTACATTACTTCATCACTTTCGAATAAATATATATATCGTCACTATAAACTCCCAAATATCAGAATTAAGTAGTCGATTTAGGGAGAAAGCTACAAATCTTCTTACTCTAAGTGCGTCACTATAAACTCCCAAATATCAGAATTAAGTAGTCGATTTAGGGAGAAAGCTACAAATCTTCTTACTCTAAGTGCAACTTTAGATCCTAGAGATGATTACAAGCTATTCGACAGTATGAATATATGCAAATTAGCACAAGAATTTTATACTGCAGATTTCACAGATCACAAGTTGATATTGCTAGAGAAGTAGTTGATACATTACATATCAGATGTCACTACACATGAAGCTCTCAAAAGTGTCTCAAATCTTGCGGATCTTTGTAAAAAATTATCAGAAACAGAAAAGCAGAGATATACTATTTGGTTGATGGATTGATCTGACTTGTGTTGACACTTCCTATCTATACTGCAACAACTGAGAGGGCATTTTCAGCTATGAAGATCGTAAAATCCATGCTTCATAATAAGATGGAAGATGCTTTTCTCGGAAGTTCTATATTAACTTATATTGAGAAAGACATTGTAGAGAAGATCTCAATAGAGTAAATTATTGGCGACTTCGATTTAAAGTCACGAAGAGCAAGATTTAAGTAATTTCAAAAATATGTATGCTTGATCTCCTTTTCCCTTTGTTCAAATTTATACTGCTTTGCATGAGTTTTCTCATTTAAGAATTATATGAAATATCAAAGATATCATGATCGATAGAAAGAATTTTATTGTCATTTTTAATTTTATATTGTAAATTAACTGAAAATACAATATTTGGATTTTATTAATTTAAAAGGTATTATTATTCTATAATCCTTTAGGTATGTAAACTGCCTAGTCCTATCTACCCCCCCCCCAAGTTTAAATTTTGGCTTCGTCCCTGACGGTCAGCATGCAATTCATCGTTGCGCTTAGAGGAAGCAGTTATAATATTTACAATAGAAGATAATTTGGAAATTAACTGATAAATTGGGATCACTTCTTTGCATGAAGTAACCAGTGCAATCTGTAATCGATGTGCTAAGCAGTGTACATAATATGCAAATGGACACTCTTTTAGAACTAAAGCTTGAAGGTCATTCCATTCCCCTCGCATATTACTAGCACCATCATATCCTTGACCTTGAATATTTTTTACATTGAGATTGTAACGTACGATAAGACATGATATTTCTTTTTTAAGGTACAAGCAGAAGTATCATGAACATGAATAATATCAAAAAGTCGCTTCTGAATAAATCCACTATTATCAATGAAGCGTAAAATAATTGCCATATGTTCCTTTTTAGATTCGTCTCGAGCTTCATCAACAATCAAGCAAAACTTTTCATCGTCAATTTTCTTCCCTTATTGCATTTCGTACACTATTTGACAAAATATTCGATATCTTCTTTTGAATTTTCGGTGAAGTATATTTAGCATTGCCAAGCGCATTACCTAAAATCATTGCAGCAACATCATCATTATAAGACCCAATATTTTGACTAATTCAAAAAAATTACCCTGATTTTTCGAATCCATCATGACCTCGAAATGGACATGCTTGGAAAGCAAGCCAGTTAATAGAGTCAATTGTAGCCTTTAGTCGCAATCTGTTATTTGCAATCTGTTGATTGTCATGCTTCTGAAATGCTAAATCAATATATTGAGAAGGAATCATCAAGTCTCGACAAGATTGCTCACAACAATTATGTGGTGAATTTAGATCTCCACCAATATAGGCCAACAAAGCACAATTTTTCCAATTATTCACCTTCTTCCAATTAGAAAATCCTTCAATTGTAAATGTCGTTGATCCAAAACGAGTACTTGTTTTGTTATTAAAAAGATAACAAGGCAGGAAAAGACTACATCCTTTACAGGGGAACATTCTAACCAATGTGGAAATATTCTGTACCAATATGATTGAAAACGACGTCGATGTTTCTTTAAGCCAAAAAGTGGATACTCATGAAGAGTAGGTTATGAAGGACCAATATTTATATAAGCACGTTGAACTTCATCAAGTTGATTTACATGATACTCCCAAATATGCGGTCGTAAATCATGATCATGTTTGAGTTGATTGATGTCTACTTTGTTGTCCTCAATTTTTAAATATTTATGAGGAGGAAAAATTCTCTTGTAGTCATATCCAAATCAAAGACAGAATTAGATGCAATATTTGATATAGAATCTTGCTTCTTAAAATACATCTATAGTAGTTCTTTTTGGTGGCATTCTTTCAAATGTAAATATTACAGTTCCTACATAAAAATATATTCAGTTAGTAGATATGCATATTATCATATAGAAATTATAAACTCAATGTTTTTGATATAATGTAATCCATCATGTTTATATATATTCAATAAACATCATCTTATTATTTTCCGTGCATTGTGTGATATTGGTGATGTGAATGCAAAGTTACATGCATCTAAGCATCCCATCACCATTACGCATCCCATTCAATTTAATATAAATCATACTTTGATGTTTACCGATGCATGACAAGACCCATCATGATTGCCACTAACACACTCCTTCCTTTTTATACCAAAAGGTACCTATAAAAGGCCTCAACATCACCCTATCCAGCTATATCCATAGCCACAGGGAAATCATCATGACCTCAATCCTCATCCTCCATGAGATTACGATTCATGCCTCCTCTTTTTATTTTCATTTTTGCATCAAAGACAAAATCTCAATAAAATAATGGTTATTGCACTTGCATCTTCAAATACCACATCACAACACATAGGTACGGCCGAATGGATCGAAAAAATTTATAATCTATAGAGGAAAGCAAGTACTATGTATTCATAGCTATGATATTATATGCTAAACAGTACAATATGAAAGAGCAAAGGAATACCTCTGTTCTTTTGCCCTTCCCTAACATCCTCTTGCACTTGCAGGTTGCAACATGTTCGTGCCACTAGCAAACCAAACGATTTATACCAAAGGCAAAGAGTTGGTCCTATGACGGGCTATTTATCTTGTCCCAATTAGAAATATGAAGTGACATATTACGTTGGGGGGGAGGGGGCATCAAAACTTTTCCAAATCACATATTAAGCATTTTAAAAATTGAGGTGGGGCCATGACCCCCCCATGGAAAGTACTGGTTCCGCCCCTGGCTTGAATCAAAGCCCATCTTGTTATCTACAATAAAATATATGATACCACTTTTTCGTAAACGAGGTAACCCACAATATCATGAAAGTGTGGAACGAAGAATCTCGAATGAAATGACGTAGACGACGACCATCCACGATCAAACGAGCAAGAAAATCAGAAATAAGAAGCAAAACCACAAGCACACATATATTTTACTGTGGAAATCCTCGAAATGGCAAGGGAGAAAGCCACATGACCGACGCGACCCAAACCACTCCACTATAATGATGATATATTTTTCTCCACAAAGCATGTATAAGCCAAATTCCTTGTGTTATATTCATCAATCAAAATGAACACCACCTACAAAATAAAAGATAGAGATGAAGGTTTTCACCGAGATGGAGAACCGAATGCATAACTCTTATTCAAAAGGAATCTTGTCGTCGTTCCTCGTAACCTCTCATATGCTTTAGCATATGCCAAAGAACCATAGGATCAAGAGGAGAGTGACCGGAGAGTTTCTTTGCAACCTCACACAGATGTGCAAGTGAGCTAGGGCACAAGATATGGAGCCCTAACTTTTCTGTCAATCATGGTTTCTCTTCCTATGATGATTTTTGCTCTTTTAATAGCAAAGGAAGATGTTGGAGTAGCCCCAAGCAAGGTGGGACCCACCATAAGTAGTGGAGATCAATTTTGCATTTGTAGTCCACCACCTGCTATGGCACAAGCGCCATAGCAAGTCATCTACTATGCTTACGAAGACCCACCTGCTATGGCTTAAACACCACAGCAGTCACCTGTTACATTTCTAGAGATCCACCGACTTCAGATTCTGCTATTGTTAGACTGACCTATTACAACACCGGCTTATGTTCAGCCCCACTTGCCATGACCAAGGCCAACTGCTGCAGCACCAATGTAAAATGATTTGCGTCAGTAGATGTGAGTTGGATTCCATAGTAGGCGCTCCTTGTGGATGCCATCTACTACCAACAGATGCAAAGATGCAATATTACGAGTATTATTGACAATCATGTGTAGTTACTAAAATAATACATTCTAACGGTAAGTTTCTAATAGTGATATCGATATCCATATTCTTCGTAATGCATTCTTACATTAATATTCAAGGAAGATCATCAAAATATGTCAAAAAATATTTCTAGTTAGGTAATATAATACATATAAGTTACATCTGTTGGGGTGGGAAGGAGGTGGAAGAATAGGTAAGATCAAACACACACGAGACACAGGAGATTTACGTGGTTCGGCAAGATGCCTACGTCCACGGCCGCCACAGAGAGATGGTTTTATTTCTATATCGTTTAGGTTACAAGTGCCGCCCTTATATAGATTTAGGGCTGGGTTGAGTGGCAGATACAAAAGGAATAACTTGTTCCCCAAGCTAACTTGTGCCCCAAGCTAACTTATGCCCCAAGTAACTTGTCCTCCAAGTTAACTTGTCCTCCAAGTTAACTTCTCCTCCAAGCCCGTTACATCCTCAACCGGATCAGGCTCCACATTTCCAACAATCTCCCACTTGGAGACTGATCTTCATCAACATCTTCATGTAACCTCCTTTTGCATCATCATGATGAATCTCTGTGGCGACGCCTCCTCATCTCTAATCATGGAGGCCAATTGAGGCTACACATAGCCTCAATTTCTCAACGGTGACAGCCTTCGTGAACATGTCTGCTGGATTCTTGGATCCTAGAATCTTCTTTAGACATAGAGTCTCATCCTCGATCAGCCCACGGATGTAGTGATACTTAAGTTGAATGTGCTTCGTTCTTGCATGAAATACTGGATTCTTCGCAAGGTGTATTGCACTCTGACTGTCGTTGAACAGCTCACTACTTTCTTGTTTTTGCCCTAGTTCTTTCAGAAAATTCTTCAACCATATCATCTCTTTGCTTGCTTCAGAGATAACTATGTACTCAGCTTCTGTGGTTGAAAGTGCAACAACTTTCTGTAATCGGGACATCCAGCTCACAGCAGTACCACCCAGTGTGTAAACATATCCTGTGGTGCTTTTTCGGCCATCGACATCACCTCCTAGATCTGCATCAGTAAACCCTTGTAAAACAACATCATTTTTCTTGAAGCAAGGTGCCATACCTGAAGTACCCCTTAGATATCTGAAGATCCACTTAACCGCTTCCCAATGTTGCTTTCCTGGGTTTGCCATATATCTGCTCACGACTCCCACTGCATGAGCTATATCTGGTCTTGTACACACCATGGCGTACATCAGACTCCCAACGGCTGAGGCATATGGCACCTTTGACATGTGGTGCTTTCCTTCTTCAGTTGTTGGTGACTGCTCCTTTGAGATCTTGATGTGGCTAGCCATAAGCGTGCTCTGAGACTTTGCATCTCCCATCTTGAATCTGCTAAGCACTTTCTCGATGTATTGCTCTTGGAATAACTTGAGAGTCCCTTCTCTTTTATCCCGAGTAATCCTCATTCCAAGGATTTGCTTTGCAGCACCCAAATCCTTCATCAAGAATTCCCTAGCCAATTGTTCTTTCAGTTTGTTTATCTCCTTCATATTAGATCCTGCAACAAGCATATCATCTACACACAACAGTAGAATGATATAACAGTCATCAAACCTCTTGAAGTAACAACAATGGTCCATCTCACATCTAGTGAAACTATTTCTGCACATGAAACCATCAAACTTTTTATACCATTGCCTTGGAGCCTGCTTCAAGCCATACAAGCTTTTCTTCAGCTTGCATACTAGGTTCTCTTTTCCATGAACTTTGAACCCTTCTGGTTGGAGCATGTAGATATCCTCCTCCAAATCACCATGGAGGAAAGCTGTTTTCACATCTAACTGCTCTAGATGTAGGTCCTCGGCTGCAACTATGCTTAACACCAATCTGATTGTGGTTAACTTAACAACAGGAGAGAAAATTTTAGTAAAATCAATACCTTCCTTCTGTTGGAATCCTTTCACCATTAATCTGGCTTTATATCTTTTGCCTCCATCGAGTTCTTCCTTGACTCGATACACCCATTTGTTTTGAAGCGCCCTTTTTCCTTCTGGCATATGAGTTAGCTCCCATGTCTCATTCTTCTGTAATGAGTCCATCTCATCTTCCATTGCTAGCTCCCACTTGACCGAATCTTCCATATTCATTGCTTCATGGAAATCCTCAGGTTCACCTGCATCGGTCAGCATCAAGTTATGTAAAGAAGGAGAGTACCGGCGATTGGTTTTTGGTGTTCTATTGGACCTCCTCAACACTGTTTCATCTACAGCTTGGCCTTATTCTGTTCTGTGTGCTAGATCATCTTCAGTTATTCCTTCCAACTCAACTTGATTGCCAGTGTTGGTCTGCAATTCTGCATCATCAGGTTCTGCTCCAAACCTGTCCTTGAACATTATTTTTTCATTGAAAATGACATTCCTTGCTCTAATAATTTTCCTATCTTGATCATCCCAGAAACAGTAACCAAAATAATCAGAGCCATATCCAATGAAAAATACTTTTTGCCCTTGGCATCAAGTTTATCTCTAGCATCAGAATCAACATGCACATAAGCAAGACAACCAAATGTTCTTAAATGTGCAAAACTTACATCCTTTCCGGACCATACCTCTTCAGGTATCTTCAGATCCAATGGTACTGAGGGACCTCTGTTGATCAGGTATGCTGCTGTGTTGACTGCATCAACCCAGAATGCCTTAGGTAGGCCAGCGTGCAACCTCATGCTCCTTGCGCGCTCATTCAATGTTCTGTTCATCCTTTCAGCAATACCATTTTGTTGTGGTGTCCCTGGAATGGTTCTGATCATCTTGATCCCATTCTCTGCGCAGAAGTCTTTGAACGCCTTTGAGTCATATTCACCACCATTGTCAGACTGCAATGTCTCGATCTTTAAGCCAGTTTGGTTTTCTACTTCTGCTTTCCATCTTTTAAAACATGAAAACACATCAGACTTTTGTTTAATGAAGTAAACCCATACCTTCCGTGAAGAATCATCAATGAAAATGACGTAATACTGAGATCCCCAAAGAGATGGGACATGAGCTGGACCCCATACATCAGTATGAATCAACTCTAATTTCTCAGCCTTCGGTGCTCTTCCAGTCTTTGAGAAACTGACCCGTTTCTGCTTACCAAGAACACAATCTTCGCAAAGACCAATATCCACTGATCTCAGATTAGGGAACTTACCTTGCTTTGCAAGCACCTTCATTCCTTTCTCACTGATATGCCCAAGCCTGTTGTGCCATAAGACAGAGTCTTCGCTGCAGCTTGTCACTGCCACCACATCCTTTTGAGTAGAGGTCATGTAGAGGGTTCCCATCTTCGTGCCTTTCGCTATCATCATGGCACCACTGGTGATTTTCCAGCCTCCACCACCAAATAGCGTTGAGTGCCCTGCACTATCAAACTGACCAATAGAAATTAAATTTCTTTTCAGATCAGGAATATGTCTAACATCCTGCAGCCTCCACAAAGTACCATTAGCAGTCCTAATATGAACATCACCTTTACCCACAATATCCAGAGGTTCATCATCAACAAGATAAACCTTACCGAACTTTTCAGCTGGGTAGTTCTGCATAAGCTCCTTGCACGGGGTAGAATGGAATGATGCTTTCAAGTCCAAAATCCAAGACTCGATCGGATTTCAACACTTAGGATAAGCGCATCATGGATGTCTTCTGTTGTTGCGTTTGCGGAGTCCTTACCTTGCCGCGAATTCTTTTTCTTCGGGGGCAATATGCAATCTTTCTTTAGATGACCCTTCTTCCCACAGTTCCAGCAAGCGAGATCTATTCTTGGTTTGGAGTTGCTCCGACCCCTCGATTTGCTTCTATTCCGATTTTGACCTCTGTTGTTGCTGCTACCTCTGCCTTCTGTACTTAAAGCTGAACCCGAGCATTCCCCTAATTCTTTTCTGCGAATATCTTCACTGAGAATTAAATCTCGAACATCATTCAACTTTAATTTTTCTTACCTGACGAACTACTCACTGCAGTCACCGTCGCAGCCCAACTTTCAGGCAAAGAAGACAATAGAATCAAGGCTTTCACCTCATCATCAAAATCAATATCAACATAACTTAACTGAGTTGTAATAACATTAAACTCATTTATATGATCTGTAACAGAGGCACCTTCAACCATTTTAAGGTTAAACAGACGACGCATCAAGTGTACCAATGCGTTCATCAGATCTGCTGTGGTTTTCTCCTTCACGATGTTGAAGGCCACGTTCATCGCCAACGTCAGGCGAATCACGCCCAGAGCTTGTCGATCTAGCAGCTCCCAATCTTCCTTCTTCATCGCTTCTGGCTTCTGACCCGATAAGGGCTCGTGCAAATTTTCCTGATACAGATAGTCTTCAATCTGCATCTTCCAGAAGCCAAAATCTTTTCCGTCGAACCGGTCGATCTTCACCTTTCCATCTTGTGAAGCCATCGCTTCCACTACTTCACTCAAACCGAGCTCTGATACCAATTGTTAGGGTGGGAAGAAGGTGGAAGAATATGTAAGATCAAACACACACGAGGCACATGAGATTTACGTGGTTCGGCAAGATGCCTACGTCCACGGTCGCCACAGAGAGATGGTTTTATTTCTATATCGTTTAGGTTACAAGTGCCGCCTTTATATAGATTTAGGGCTGGGTCGAGTGGAAGATACAAAAGGAATAACTTGTCCCCAAGCTAACTTGTGCCCCAAGTAACTTGTCCTCCAAGTTAACTTGTCCTCCAAGTTAACTTCTCCTCCAAGCCCGTTACATCCTAAATCGGATCAGGCTCCACATTTCCAACAACATCTTCCCATTAAAACTCATTCCAAAACACATGTAAATAGTCCATTGAATCACATTAATCGTCATACATTTAGCCAGCGAATAATATATCATTAACCATGCTTTATATACATATTGAACACGGTGTATTGATATCAAGTTCGAGGTGTGTCGGTATTAAATTACGTGTGTCTTGCAAAGTAATTCTTATTTAACTACTTATGTTAGCAGATACACAATGGTATTGAATTGTATGCAGCTATACATATCATACTTATAACACTTTCATATTTCAATAATTTTGCGATTGAACATGGGATAAATTAGGTATTTCAATTCCATGTCATGTGAAACTTCCAATATTAGTTCTTTAAATGGTAATAGACTCTACATCACGCGAAATTCAACAACTAGATCGATTGCTGGAATTTAAAATCTAATCACGTTGAATTACATCAAGAACACTCATATGTACATTGATCCGTCGATTTTGAAGTTTCTGTTTGTGGAATATCACAACATCACAACTCAAGGTAGAAAATTTTCAACATATAGTGACAATAAGAAATTCAAGAGAGCATGTTGTTTTTCAGTTATAAAGTAGGAGTTTATATATGATCTTCAACTCACACTTCATATCATTGCTGAACACATTGTTTTGATAATAAAAATCATTAATCCAATAAGTGATAAATCACTTTCTTTATAAGCTGGCATTGTTGTAAATATTGAGATTAACAAGCAGATATGATATTCGAATCGTTTCAAGTGATTCAAATGAACACCAAGTGCTACTTGTAAATGTTGTGGAATCTACAACATGGAGAGACTCAAAATATGACGTCTTTATTTCTTAAAATGAGTCAGTTATAATGTAGATTTAATGTGCACAAAGTCTTTCATGCATGCATTGTGGCACCGGTATGTTGTATTAAAATTGTTAATATAGGTTTTAATTGGAAAACCTATTAAGTACAATTTGGTATTCATTTGGTTTCAATTGGAAAACCAAATGGTTTGGAGGAAAAGCGGGAATTCCCAAATTTGAAACATGGTTGAGTTTGGGTGGAAGTTTAGTACCATACCTTGGAGATCTAAACTTTTGGTGGACTTATATATGAGTCCACACCCCAAGCTCTTGTAGCAATAGTAGAGAGGAGGAATGGAGGACCACACACACGCGTGCGCGCTCCACTCCGCTCCGTCTCCGGCCCGGGCCCGGGCCCGGGCTCGGGAGAGTCAATTCGGATCTCGATACTTTTGCTGTGGGTTTCATTTGGTAAGTCGATTAAATTAATCACACGATTAATTTGGCAAGTCGACTTAAATGAGAATTCAACTCGCCATTATGGGCGCGTTTTTTGGGATCCGAAAGGATGCGTTTTCGGGACGCATTTTTGGAAACCAAAGGTCGCGTTTTTAGGACGCGAGCCCCTCTATTTATATCCCTCACTCGACTCGGTTTTTCTTCACTCGCAAGAAAAACCTCTCACGCTGTTTCTCACTGGTTTTTCCTTTCACGGACGAACGTTTTCTTCTTCCTCTCTCGGCTGCAGTTCTCTGAGGTACAATCGAGGACGATCCCGTTGGTGTGCGCCGACGACGATCGTGAGCCGTCGTATCCTGGGAGCAGATCGCCAGTACCTTATGCACCGGTATTGTGGGGGCGATATCTTCTCTAAGGACAGTCCATTACATGGACGCTTCGGTGACTTCTAAACTGATCTTTGTTTTATTTTGCTTGCCGCAATACGTTTATTGCTTTACCCTTTCTGGATCATGCCCGTATTTATGTTTCTGTTCTTTTAATCGGTTCCTGTTTGCACATTATAATCGGATAATGATTGGGAAACATGCGGTGGATATAATCTTATTCAGTTTTGTTTCTCTGTTAATTCATTTGGATCCGATATTATACTGTTTAATGTATGCACTGGTAATCTTATTTTCAACAATCTTAGAGAAGATATCTGGAACCGATTCTAAAATGTCGGAAACAATGTTTAAATCGAGGGTAGATATGACGGGTATGCCTGAAAAATTCGGTGGACAGAATTTTAAGCGTTGGCAATAACGCATGAGGATCTGGTTAACCACCATAGGGTTAATCTCGATACTTGAAACCGACTGTCCTACGATGGAGGCAGAAAACCCCTCACCCGATAGCCATAAGGCGCAATCTGCGTGGAAAGAACGCGATCGTATATGTAATGGTTGCATCTTGTTGGCTCTGTCCAACACTTTGTTTGACGTATATTGTTCGTCCACGCAGACTGCGAATGGGCTATGGGAAGACTTGGATCGGAAGTATAACATCGAAGATCTCGGTATTGAGAAATACTCCGTAGCCAAATTCTTGAAGTTTTCCATGGCCGAAGGGAAGTCTGTTTCTGAACAGGCACACGAGTTTTTACTCCTTCTCCATGGTTTAGAGGATGCCGAAATGAAACTTCCAGAGAAGTTTCAGGTCATGTGCATCATAGAAAAATTTCCAAATTCGTGAGAAGACTTCGGTATGACCCTGAAATACAGAAAGGGGAAAATTTCTATGGATGACTTGATGGTGGCTATTGCCATAGAGGAGGAACACAGGAAACAAAAACCTGTGCTTCCTGTTGATATTCAGGCTAAGGTCAATCTTATGACCTCGAAGGGCAAGGATAAGAAGGGAAAGGGTCCCAATAACAATAAAATGAAACCAAAGGGCAAGATCTAGAAAAAGGTAAAGAATAAACCCTGCTGGCACTGTAATCAGGTTGGCCATTGGAAGAAGGACTGTCCGTCCTTGAAGGCTCAACCTAAGGCTGCAGACGGGAGTCCACAAGTGAACATGATCACTATGGGACTCGGGGCTAGCGAGGGGTATGTCTCTGTAAAACCTGAACTATACCATATCCATGATCCAAATGAGTGGCTCGTGGATACGGGAGCTAATGTAAATATATGTTCTGACAGAACATTATTTTCTTCTTATCAGACCTGCAACGGTGGGACTGTGAAGATGGGGAACGACTCTGCGGCCAGGGTGCTAGGGTCGGGACAAGTCAACTTGAGGTTCTCCTCTGGACGTGTCTGGACATTGCACAGGGTGCTGCATGTTCCTGACATCAAGAAGAATGTGTTATCTGGCTATATCTTAGTTAGAAATGGTTTTGAATTAAACTTTAAATGTAATAAAGTTGTTATTCTGAGACATGGTGTCTTTTATGGTAAAGGTTATTTGGCTGACTTTGATTTGTTATTTAGAATTAGATGTGATTCATTAACATTAATGAATTGAATGTTTTGAATGCTGAATGTTCTAGTTCTGTATCTCAAGTTGTGAATAATCTTGAATCTTGTGATCTGTGGCATGGTAGATTGGGACATGTAAACCTAAATTCAATTAAAAAGATGATGAATTTAGAATTGATCCCTAAACATACAATTGATAAAACTCAAAAATGTGAGATATGTGTGCAAGCAAAGACACCTAGGAAGTCTTTTCAGTCTGTCTCTAGAGATAGTGAGATCTTTGATCTAGTGCACACGGATATCTGTGAGTTTAATGGTGTGTTGACCCGAAACAATAAGAAATACTTTATCACCTTTATAGATGATGGCAGTAGATACTGCTATGTACATCTAATGAAAACCAAGGATGAAGCATTAGAGAAATTTCTTATCTTTAAGAATGAGGCTGAGACACAAACAGGAAAAGTGCTTAAACGCCTTAGGTCAGATAGAGGAGGTGAATATACCTCTAACATATTTGATGAACAATGCAAATCTTTTGGCATAGTTCATGAAGTTACGGCCCCATATTCACCGCAATCAAATGGGATAGCAGAACGGAAAAATAGAACCTTAACTGACATGATCAATGCTCTCCTACAGAGTTCTGGACTTCCAACCTATATGTGGGGAGAAGCCTTGAATACGGCTTGCCATATTCTGAATAGGGTGCCTCCAAGACATATGGAAAAGTGTCCCTTTGAACTTCGGAGAAATAGGAAATCGAGTTTAAGATATCTCAAAGTGTGGGGCTGTCTCGCTAAGGTTTTAGTCCCAGAACACAAGAGAAAGAAACTTGGTCCTAAAACTGTTGATGCAGTCTTCTTAGGTTATCTAGAAAATAGCTATGCATATAGGTTCCTGGTAATTCGGTCCGAGATACTGGGTATAGATGTCAACACTATTGTTGAACTCCGTGATGCCACCTTCTTTGATGATGTCTTCCCATTGAAGACTGGGATTCCTCAGAATCTGACCATTGAGGGCGCCTCCACATCAGGATCTATTCCAGAGCAAGTGGAAAGGATATCGAATGTGGGGGTTGAGACTCAACCTGAACCCAATGATCTTTCTGAAGAGATTGAGCCAAAGAGGAGTAAAAGACCTCGGATAGCCAAGGATCTGGGTAGCGACTTCGTTGTCTACCAGATCGAGGGTGATCCTCCAAGTTACAAGGAAGCCATAGCTTCATCTGAACCAAAACAATGGAAGGAAGCCATCAAATCTGAGATTGATTCCATTATGGCTAATGGAAATTGGGAGTTGGTTGATTTACCCAAAGGGTGCTCTACTATTGGGTGCAAGTGGGTGTTTAAGAGAAAGCTTAGACCTGACGGATCAATTGAAAAGTACAAAGCCAGATTAGTTGCCAAGGGCTTTAGGCAAAAGGAAGGTATCGATTATTTTGATACCTATTCCCCTGTGACTAGGATGACCACAATCCGGATGCTCATAGCATTAGCATATGTATATGATATCTATATCCACCAGATGGATGTGAAGACCGCCTTCTTGAATGGCGATCTTGAGGAAGAGATCTATATGGATCAACCTGATGGGCTTGTGACTCCTGCGAATGAGGAAAAGGTTTGCAAGCTTGTGAAATCCCTTTACGGATTGAAACAAGCACCAAAGCAGTGGCATGAAAAATTTGACAAAACCATTTTGTCATGTGGCTTTAAGGTTCATGAATCCGACAAGTGTGTCTATTCCAAGGTGAAAGGTGATGAGTGTATTGTCTTGTGCCTATATGTTGATGACATATTGTTGTTTGGATCACATATGAGGATTATTAATGAGACTAAGGCTTTCTTGAGTAGCAAGTTTGAGATGAAGGACATGGGTGTTGCTAATGTGATCTTGGGTTTCAAACTGACAAGGTCAGTTGATGGGATTGTAATTTCTCAATCTCACTATGTTGAGAAGGTACTTGAGAAATTTGGATATAAAGATTGCAAAGTTGTAAGCACTCCTTTTGATTCATCCAAAACGCTATTTAAGAATAAAAGTGGAGTACCTGTAGCCCAGCTAAGGTATTCACAAGTAATAGGAAGTTTAATGTATCTTGCAAATTGCACGAGACCTGATATTTCATTCTCGGTTGCAAAGCTGAGTAGATCACTAGCTGTCCTGACCGTACTCACTGGGAGGCTCTGGATCGAGTACTGAAGTACTTGAAGGGAACTATTTCCCTTAGTTTGCATTATGATAGACATCCATCTGTACTAGAAGGATATAGTGATGCAAGCTGGATAGGGAAAATAGAGGAGTCTGTGAGTAATGGTGTTACAGGGTATTTATTTACTCTTGGAGGCGGTGCAGTCTCCTGGAGGTCTGTGAAGCAGACTATTCTAGCTCGATCCACTTTTGAGGCCGAGCTGTGTACTTTGGACACCACTGGAATAGAGGCTGAATGGCTAAAGGAACTTCTGTCTGAAATTCCCATGGTAGGTCAGCATGTTCATGCGATCTCGATACATTATGATAATATGACCACAATTACCAAGATCAAGAGTTCAAAGTTCAATTAGAAAACAAGGAGACACATACAAATCAGACTTAAGACGTTAAGGGAATTGGTGTCTCGAGGAGTGTTGGCTGTGGATTTTGTTGGATCCAAAGACAACACGGCAGATCCGTTGACTAAGGGACTTGATAGATCTTTAGTCCTAAAGTCTAGGCTTGGGATGGGACTGAGACCCATTGAGAGTTCCTCTACAGTAGCAACCCAACCTAACTGAGTGGAGATCCCACAAAGTAGGTTCAATGTGGTAATAACAAGCTATTTGGAGAATTGGTTGGCACTCTAAGTTTAATGCGTAAGCATGAGTGTCTTATCCCTGGAAGCCTGAGTGCCATTTAAGCTGCAAGTTTAGGAAGAGCATAGGCTCTGAATGGGTTCAAGCCCTTGGGCAGGATGTTAGCAGTGCATCCTTGGAGAACGCCACCTATGTGAGTGTTACTGTGGGCCGCAGTTAAAGGAAGAGGGTCTTTCCTGAACACACTAATGAAACAGGATAAGGGTGCATGGCCTTTAAGAGCACCGACCCTGAAGATTGTAACAAGAACAACGCTTTGTTGTTTCTACCATATACTTTAACACTAAGGTCTGAAGTTCAAGACGTAGTTCACTTCGTTCCTGTTAAAGTGAAAGTAGTAAACTCAGGTAGAGGTTCAAACCGAAAGGTACCTTTACTGAAAGCAAAGTGTGGGCAGCCGAAAGAAGTCTCTTGAATCTTTTTGAATCTCTTTTTCAAATTGGTGAATTCGTGGGGGATTGTTGTATTAAAATTGTTAATATAGGTTTTAATTGGAAAACCTATTAAGTACAATTTGGTATTCATTTGGTTTCAATTGGAAAACCAAATGGTTTGGAGGGAAAGTGAGAATTCCCAAATTTGAAACATGGTTGAGTTTGGGTGGAAGTTTAGTACCATACCTTGGAGATCTAAACTTTTGGTGGACTTATATATGAGTCCACACCCCAGGCTCTTGTAGCAATAGTAGAGAGGAGGAATGGAGGACCACATACACGCGCGCGCGCTCCGCTCCGCTCCGTCTCGGGCTCGGGCTCGGGCTCGGGCTCGGGCTCGGGAGAGTCAATTCGGATCTCGGATCTCGATACTTTTGCTGTGGGTTTCATTTGGTAAGTCGATTAAATTAATCATACGATTAATTTGGCAAGTCGACTTAAATGGGAATTCAACTCGCCATTATGGGCGCGTTTTTTGAGATCCGAAAGGATGCATTTTCGGGACGCATTTTTGGAAACCAAATGTCGCGTTTTTAGGACGCGAGCCCCTTTATTTATATCCCTCACTCGACTCGGTTTTTCTTCACTCGCAAGAAAAACCTCTCACGCCGTTTCTCACTGGTTCTTCCTCTCACGGACGAACGTTTTCTTCTTCCTCTCTCGGCTGCAGTTCTCTGAGGTACAATCGAGGACGATCCCGTTGGTGTGCGCCGACGACGATCGTGAGCCGTCGTATCCTGGGAGTAGATCGCCAGTACCCTATGCACCGATATTGTGGGGGCGATATCTTCTCTAAGGACAGTCCATTACATGGACGCTTTGGTGACTTCTAAACTGATCTTTGTTTTATTTTGCTTGCCGCAATATGTTTATTGCTTTACCCTTTCTGGATAATGCCCGTGTTTATGTTTCCGTTCTTTTAATCGGTTCCTGTTTGCACATTATAATCGGATAATGATTGGGAAACATGCGGTGGATATAATCTTATTCAGTTTTGTTTCTCTGTTAATTCATTTGGATCCGATATTATACTGTTTAATGTATGCACTGGTAATCTTATTTTCAACACGGTACACATGCTTCTGCTTCGGTTCACCCTCAGCACCTCGATCTTAAGAAAGGCATTGTTAATTGCACTATTAAAATTGCTCTCGTACTACTACGTGAATGTTACCATACAATCGTATGTTCCTTTTACTCGCACACCCTCTTTATTTTGTTCAACCAACTTTTTTACTCAGTGCACCGAAGACCACGAGATCCCTTTGATTAATTTGTCGTTTTAATGTAGTACTGATATACAACGATAAATCAAAAAATATGCAAAAATGTTCAATTAATTTAATTTGGTCAATTTGTGTATTTTACTTGCGCAACTCCCAAGGTCAAACTCTGGGAGGTAATATGAGGGTCTAGAATTGATTTTTTGAAGAAACTTAGGGTTATGTTTTTAAAGATAATTTTTTAGGTTTTTTTATTTTTACATTCTTTATGGATTCTTTAAATAAATGATGAAATTAATTGAAACAAAATATGATGAATAAATTTGTGTAATTTTTGTATGCAAGAGAAATTTAAACTAAAAACAACATGATGCGATTTTTTATTTTTTTAAATGACAACGAATGCAAAGCGAGGATGCAAGACCACAACACGTCAATCAATCTCTTCTCAATTTAATGCCCAAGACCACGACACGTCAATTAGTCTCTTCTTAATTTAATGCCCAAGCCCACGAATTTCAAAGGATAGTTTATCAATAATATCGACTTAATTCCCCAAGCAATAAACCCAATTTTCGATCAATAAAATGAATTTCAGATAATTACGAGTGCTCAATTGACAACTAAATTACATTCAATTAATTACTTATAATAGAGCATCATAACATGGATTACAACATTCCAAATGATTGGCAATTAAACAAACTTTAAATGACAACAATAACATAAAAAATGGATGATAACTGCTCGAGATATGATCAAAATAGTTCAGGGCTTATCTTCAAATAAAATAAGTAAACAATATCTCAAAAATATCCTTCTATGGGCTTGTTTGTGATTTATCAAAAAATGGTGGGGCGTTTCTATAATTTACCCCCACGAAAAAGGGTACATGAATGATATCATGAGTGCATCAGGGGTATATGCACAATTTATCCTAGATCAAGTACGTGACTCACGTTGAGTGTTTGGTCCGGAGATGGGTTCATGTTCTATGCTCCACGTGGCGCCACCTAGTCGCCTAAAAGTCTCCTAAGATATAAATTCGAGCGGCTCTGAATCGAACGGTTGGTAAGCCTTGGATGTTGATCGAGTGGCTACGATGCCTCCACATGGATCTTTGATGGACGCCCAAAGGTTGGGTTAATCGGTGGTAGTAGTCTCCCCTAGCACGAGCAACCCATATCGAAGAGTAACTTCGACCGAAGGACACCTATAGCGTGTGGATCTCTTCTTTGTCTTCGATGGATCCCTTGCTCCATAGAAGGGTGAGGGTGTTGTCGTCACTTCAGTGGCTGACTCACGACCAATGATGTGATTGATGGAGGCCTGATGGAGGATGATGCTCAAGGTCAGTCCCCGTTGTCGATGTTTTCCTGACCTACAAGACGGGGTTGGCTCAAGTTCTGTGAAGCTTGGTTGTGGGCATGAAGGCAGAAGCTGGGAGTGGTGAATGGGTGGAGCTTTTATAACAGTTGGTGGAACGGAGCAATACCTCTGACACGATCTTGCCAGAGTTGGGAGGTCGTGGAGGGATAGAACACAAGGTGAAGGGACCATAAGATGATGATGTTGACTGTCAGAAGGGGTGGTTTGGGGTGGAGCTCCTGTAGCGATTGATGGAAGGGAGCGAGACCTCCAACGCGATCTCCTCAGAGCTGGGAGACCATTGAGGGATAGAATAGATGGTGATGGGATTCAAAGATGATGATATTGACAGTCAGAAAGGGGGTAGTTTTGGATCAGGTGATGAAGACAATTAGAGAGGTAAGAGATGTAATGGCGGAGAGAAAGAAGAAGAAGAAGAAAGCATATTGAAGAAGAAAAGGAGAAAGAAGAAAGGGGGTACCTGATGTTTTGCTTGGAAGTGGAGGAGATGGCCCTCGACTCATCTCAATGCCTCTAAGTCCGACGAAGGGACCCAGACTTTGTTGGTCTCCAAGGAGATGCCGCAGCACGACCTTAGTGGTTGTGGACAACGCATGAGAAGGGGTCGATGATGGAGAAATCGATGTGTTGTCACCGCGCCTCCCTAGCAACTCTCTCTCCCTCTCTCTGTCTCCATGTGTTGCGAACATGACGGCTGGAGGATAACGGACAAACGGAGAGGGAGGGGGTACTTATATAAGGCAAAAGATCGAGACAGAGATGTAGGAAATGAGGGAATCTCTACTGTGATTGTTGGGTTTATGGTTAGAAGATATAAAGATGGTAGGGTAATTGGGATTAGGAAGGGGATAATGGGGAGAAGGTGATGAAGGTCCGATTATTGGTTTGGGTTTATTGCAAGCGGTTGGAGAGGTTGGGGCGAATATGGGATTAGAACAGAGGGAGTTTGGATGGTTCTGGGTTCCAGGAAGAAAGAATATGGTGACATGATTAGGATTCACGGGTTTACAATCGATGAGTAGAGGATTGTTCGAAGGTTCTGGAGATAGGGGACAACGGGTGTCTCTCATCGGAGATGGGAGATTTAGCTATTGGGAGAGGGTCGAACGCATCATAAGGGGCAGATGGAGGAAATAGAAGAAGGGGTGACTGTTGGATTTTCTCACATCCAACGATGGGAAGAGGTTCACATGAGATGCATGTGAGAGAGGCTAATGTGATTCAGGTCATTGGACTGATGAATCTGTTATTCATCACTCTAATTTACTGAAAATAAAGCTTCATCCAGATGATTTAATGCATTCATTTGTTGGTATCGTAAAATTAACTTTCATTTACTTGTAATTAATTTGCATAAATTAACATTCATTTCTGCATTCATATTCATCTACATATTCTTATACAACTTCACGTATTTTTGACATGAAACCCACTTTATTGTGTACATATCACTAACCTTAATCAATGAAAATCGTAAAAATATTAACTTGTACATATTTGAAATAATCCCAAACCCTAATGTCATGATAAAAAGTTGCAAACACTAGCATCTCTCTCTCATATAGTGTCCAGATGTACTATACTCACTTTTGAATTAACGTACATTCAATTATCTATAAATCAAGACCAAATTCAAAAGAATCGTAGTCCATATGTGAAAATTAGGTTTTGAGACCTAACTATGCTTTGTATATTTTCACTGATTTTGACCTACCATTTTATGAGCATATTTCGCTCATTTGGATTATTTCCTTTTTCATTTCCTTGTTTTATGATTGTTGTAATAAATCACGTAAAAATCAAATTTCAAAAAATTAGAAAGGTAATTAATAAGACCAGTTCTAACTTGAGTTTATCGACCTGATCCACTTATATCCTGAATTTATTTTAACATTAACTCAACCCATAAAAATTCTCAAAAAAAATGTATTGGAGTCCACTGTATTATTTCACATCGTGTTTGATTTTTGCATGCACTATTCATCTATAGGGAATCAAATAAAAATTGCAAAACTAAAAAAAATATTTTATATTCATAAAAATATCATTAAAAAATCATATCATGCATAATTAACTTCTTTTGCATTAGAGCCCTTCATGAACATTGTAGATTGCATTTAGAGGAACTTTTTTTATGTTGGGCTTTTGTCCCAGATTCTGCTTGGTATTTTTAATGTATTTATTTATGCATTGTTAAATGTCTGATCAACGAATGCACCATGTGGCGCATTAGCATTTGTCCACATCAACAACCGATCATCTCTTGGTCAAAGTCACCCTCTCATGGTCAAAACAACTTGTCATATTGTGCTATATCTCTAGGTTGTTGGATCAACTTTGATCCAATGACCATGCTCATCCCCACCTGACTTCACTCTCCCTCCACGTGCGATGCACATGATGATCTCCCGACCGTTGAATCTCTATGATCCAATGGTAACTAGGCATCTCCTCTTCTTCCTTGCGAACCCTCGCAGCATGGAGCTGCTATGCCTCGTTGTGCCTCCATCTCTGGCTACCCATATCCCTTCCCCTTCTTCGCCCAACACCCCCAATGACCGAATGACCAACTCCATTATCTTCCTCGTTGACCTCCTCCTGGACACTCTATCTCTATCCCTACTAAGTTCCCCAACCGCCTGCTCCGAAGAGCCATCCATCTTCGACCATCAACTCCCTCCCTCTCTTCCGATCAAACCCAACTAATCTCATCCCCCTCACCGACTATCAAACCCGCAACCCCTTCCTCTATATCCTCTCTAACCACCTCACATAATCCCTTGCCGGCAAACCCAATTAACAACCCAACTCTCATGAAATACTTAATCCCTTGTCTATATTTAAGATCCATCTCCGATCCCCGTTAAAATCACTTGCCGATTCTTTGAACTACATCGAGACAGAGCGAGAGATCCCCAACGTTCCCCTTCATTTGTGACAACGGCGTAGGAGCTCTCCAAATCCTGTGTGATTTGTGGCATCACAACCACGTTGTAGCCATATTTGAACACTGCCAAGTCTTGGAACTATCGTAGGTTCCTTGAGGCAACGATCAGAGGCGCATATCAACTGCCAGATAGGGTTTAAAAAAATGGACCGAATCGTCACGTCAGATCGGGAACTGGCCCGACTCGATCGGTGCGGTCGATTTTATGTAATTAATTTAAAAAAGGAAATAAAAACTGATGGTCGGACCGGGTTGACCCGGATTGAACCAGTTTTGATGGTTTGATAAATTTTTAAAAATAAGTTTATATAATGAAACAATGGGGTTTTTATCACTTTTGCCCTTCTTAACTTATGCGATATAAGTTATGGACCTCTCTTTTTGGGAATATGCATTGTGCCAATCCCTTCTTAGAGTGTTTTTCTAGAAGCAACTATAAATAAATGATTACAATATTATATCCATATATAATGCTAGAAATTGTGACTAACTTTTGTAGAGTTTTACTCGAAACAAACAATCATGTTATTTTATTGAAAGGTTTGACATTTTAAATGATTATTTCATTGGCATATAAATACATACTTACATATGTATATCCAATTTTATTGGTTCAAGAAACCGGTTCGACCGGTCTGACCAATAAACTAAGCTGGCTCGGTTTCTTCGAGTCGATATGAATGACGACATCATGTTGACATCACCATCGGTCTGACCTAGTTGGACCAAACCGAAGAATGATCGGTTCAATGTCCGTTCCAGTTTTTAAAACATTGCCATCAGCATCTCCGACGAGCTTCATCCCCAGGTATACCCTCTTCTTTCTCCCATCTTCTTATGTATCTTTTTCTCCTTGCTATATAATCTCCATCAAAATGCTCCCCTCTTGCACCTTTCTTCTGGTGTGAACCAAACCCCCGACTCCGTCGATCACCACCATCCTCTTCTACCCCTATGCTTCACGTCTATCTCCATGCAACGTCCCCCATCAAGATCATTTGTTACGACAGGGCAAGCTCGTCGAAAGGAAGGAGATCATAATAGCAGTATCATCGAAGCATCGAGGAAGGAGATACCATGTGTCCAAGGCACAACCTGTTGGCTATATTTAGATGACCGAGTGGCCATAGTTTCTCCAAAGGATTGAGCAGATATGTATTAAATTTTTTTAAATAAACGTATATAGCAGGTCAAAAACACACTTCGCAATCAATAAAACAAAGATAAAACTTTTGTATAAAGACAAAGCAGGAGATATCAACAACAGCGACAAACTACCTTTTGTTAAATAGGAAGCCGATGTTTGCAAAAAAAAACTTTTCTAAAGGATCAAGAGGAAAAAACGGTATAAATTTAATCTAACAACCAAGGACTCTATATATTATTATATTACAAGAAAAAAAATGATTCAAAACAACACATCCGTTGGAAGTGGCCCAATTTTTTTGAAAAAATAAATGCTACGAGACAGACAAAACAAAAAAAGAGAGGTTGATTAATACCTTCCTTCGAATATGTTGTTCCATTAGAATATTTTTTTTAACTTAAGGCATAACGTCCTTTGTTCATCTTTTTATTTTTTGGTTTACTTTAATCACCAAAAACTTATGTATAATTTTTTTCTCTCTATTTAGTGAATCAATATACCCATGGCAACCAAACTGATCACATCTGAATTGGCTAAGTTGGAAAAGCTGAATGGTGTAAACTATGACATGTGGAGTCGTAAAATATTGTATGGTCTGATGCATGACAATCTAGATAGTATAATAGACACCCCTGCTCCTGAACTTTCCAATGAAGCCACTGACGCTGAGAAAGTTACCCACAAGAAATTATTTGAACGGTGGGAGAAAACAACTAAGAAAGCTCATAGTTTCATCCTCATACACATGGAGGATGATTTGATTAGGGTTTTTGAAACCCATAAATCCACATAGAGTTATGGAGAGTGATCAAGGAGAAGTATGACTACAAGACGGACGTGAATGTGCAGCTCATATTGCACAAATATAACACGTGCAAAATGAAGGAATCCGATAGTGTTATTGAACACGTCAATCGGATGATAGTGATGGTAAAAGATCTGCAGACAACATGAACTACAATTCCTGAGAATTTAAATGTGGCAACTATATTGAATAGTCTGCCATCTTCATTCGATATGGATGCCACCACCTTGAGGCTAACTGGAGCCATAAAGAGTGTGACCGACTTGCCTGCTCAACTTGCGATTGAGCAGGACTTAACTGCCAGAAGGAAGAAGACTGATGTTTTCGAAGATGAACAGGAAGAGGCACATGATGTTCATCACAAGAAATATGTAGGTCCCACAAAATCCAAATTCAAGGGCAACTAGCAGCAACGTGGAAAAGGACCACGAGGATTGTGTTATTCTTATGGAAAATCTGGTCATTTAAAAAGCCAACTGCCCCATTAAAGGGGTGAAATCGGGGCAGGCTAAGGTCCCGAGAAAATAAGAGCAAGAAGCACGAATTTGTTGGTGTGGTTGAGTGTAACTCTGCCACAACCGACTGACTGTGAAGGCTGGTGGGTGGACTCTAGTGCCACCCGACATATCGCAAAGACCAAGGAGGGACTTGTGGAATTCAAAGATCTCAAAAGGGCGAGCAGAGGATCTACATGGGCAATAACACCTACCTATATGTGGAAGGTGTTGGAACTTATAGGTTGGATCTTGGGGAGAGTGTGATGACCCTCCAAGATGTATTCTATGCTCCGGGGATCCGAAGGAATCTGATTTCAGTGGCAACTCTCCTGAAGAAGAATCTAGAAGTTAGGTTCTATAATAATCGTGTTTCTATAGGTCGAGATAGAAAAGTCTTTGTAGTCTGCAACTTTGTGCCTGAACATGACTTATTTTGTATCCATGTTTTTGCTGAATCAATAAGGGTGATTTGAATTATTCCTTGTGTTTATTGTCTGATTTTGATTTATGGCATATGAGATTAGGGCACCCATAAAATAATAAGATGAATCAAATAATAAAGTTAGATCTATTGCCTAACATAACAGGAGCAAGAACATTGCCCTGTGAGCATTGTTTGACCGGAAAAATGACTAGGAAACCCTTTTCTAGTGGTCAAAGGTCAAAGGAATTGCTACAATTGATTCATTCAGATATTTGTGGTCCCCTAAGTGCCAAAACATATAGAAATAAGGAATATTTTATTACCTTTATTGATGACTATTCGAAGTTCACCTTTGTGTATCTCTTGGAAAGAAAAGTCGAAGCTTTTGAATGTTTTAAGAGGTACAAGGCTGAGGTAGAAATTAAATTGGGTAGATCGATCAAAGTGCTAAGGATGGATAGAGGTGGAGAATTTAACTTGTGAGAGTTTAATGACTTTTGCATTCATGCAGGCATTGTTAGACATACAACAATGCCATATGTGCCACAACAAAATGGAGTGGCAGAAAGGAAAAATTGAACATTGATGAATGCAGTCAGGTGCATGCTCTCTCATTCAAGACTCCCAAAGAATTTGTGGGGTGAAGCGGTATTGACTGCAAATTATATACAAAATAGAATTCTCATAAAATCCGTTGAACCCAGACCATATGAGAAATGGAATGGAAGAAAGCCACAGTTAGATCATCTTCGTAGATGGGGATGTGAAGCACATGTCTTAGTCCTTTATCAGCTTAGAGATAAGCTTAATTTCAAGATAATAAAGTGCATTTTTATTGGTTATTCTAAAAAATCCAAAGGATATAGGTTTCTACATCAAGAAAGAGGTCTAATTGAGAGTTGTGATGCTACCTTTCTCGAGAATAAATAGGATAAGGAAGTGGAATCTGAGGATTTAGACCCTCTAGTTGATTTACATGATAATGATTCTGACTCAGAAACGGATCAATTAGGAAGGGAATTTCTTCCGGATGTAGAGGATGAACATGTGAATATCGATATTCCTTTGGAAGTTGTGGGTGATCCTAGTCAACCCACTGGTTTAGCTGGAAACAAAAGACCCAGAACGCAACCTGCATGGATGGACGACTACCATCTATATTCTTACGAGGTTTCGTGTTTTTGCTATTGATGAGGACATTATGGATTGTATGGATCCAGTGTCCTTTGATGAAGTGATGGCTTCATCTGAGTCAGGATCATGGACGACCGCCATGAAGGATGAACCTGACTCGATAGACAAAAATGGTGTCTGGGAACTATGTGACTTACCGGTAGCCAAGAAGTCCATATGATGTAAATGGATCTTTAAGAAAAAGTTTTGTTCTGGAAACTATGCGACTTATCGTTGTAGTATAGTGGTGAGTATTCCCGCCTGTCACGCGGGTGACCCAGGTTCGTTCTCTGGCAACGGCGCCATTCTAATGACTCAAAATCTCGCTATCGGGTTAAGGTATGAATAATCAGGGTCGTTGCGACCCGAACTGCGAGGTTAAGTCAATCAAGAAACTCGAAGACCACCAATATAAAAATCAAGCAATAAAATCAAATAGCGGTCTCGCTATTTTATTTTACCTAGTATAGCTATCAGGGTCGAACACAAGGAGCACAATATGATAAACCTACGAAGTAGTCAAAAATCTAAATAAAATAAAAAAAATAAAAAGGTGGATTTTTGGTTTTTCGATTTTTTTAGTTTTTAAATTAAGAAAAAAAGTATAAAAGAAAGTAAAAAGGGCACAAACACACAATTATTTAACACATCAAAAATGATCAGAAAATCAAAATAAAAATATTTTTGGTTTTTATAAATATTCAAGTGTTTTTGTTAATTTTCTTGGATTTTTCTGCTTTTTAGTTAATTTTATAAAAATGAAATAAGGTAAAAATAAAAGATAATGTGCAACCAGAATCTAAAAGCTATTTAACAATACTTAATACCTACAAAATTCTAGCAACAATTTTATGAGAAACTAAAAATAAAAATTTAACTACAGAAAAAATTGGATTTTTTTTGAATTTTTCTGAATTTTTAATGATTTTTCTAATTTTTTTAGTGTTTTCAATTTTTAGGTTTTTTTATAAATCCAAATGCAATGAAAATTTGTCAGAAGTAAAAACACACTAAATAAACAAACAATGATTTTTTAGAGGACTTTTAATATTTTTAGTTTATTTTTGAAACTAGACTATACCAATTTTGAGGGTTTTTGAATTATTAAAAATAACAAACAAAAACAAAATAAATCCAAAATTTAAAAAAAAATTCCTACCATGGTAGAGCCATGTGCCGAAATTTCATAATTTTTGGACAAAGATTGCTATTTATTAAAACCAATCAAAGAGAAACAACACATAAGGACCTAAATGTAATTATGGAAAAGTATCCAGCCAAACAATAACACGTGGATAAAGTACAGAGCTGAATATGCAAAAAATCCAATGCTCCACGTGATTAGCACGTGCACCCGACAAGCAGGGGTATAAGTGTAATTCCTATTTATAAACATTCAATCAGTAACAACCATGAAGTTCTGGTAGAAATATGCAAATAACCCAGATAGCACGTGACAGACCACGTGAAGCTCAAACAGAGGGACTAAAGTGCAAATTCTGAAAGTATAAGGTCCTAAGTGAGAATTATCAAAAATAAACACAACGACAACAAATATTTACAGGACTAAGGCTGAAATGTAAACAGAAAGGAGGACCTAAGTGTAATTTACCCTTCTTATTACAGATCCAACGGCTGAATAGGTCCTCACTTAAGATCGGACGGTGGAGAGTCTCGGATACCTATTCGGCGATGGACGAGTGAGATTTGATCCTCAGATGGATCGATGGTCGAGAGCTCCCCAAAGACGAACGGTCACGATCAGAACTGGCGGGAGACTCGATCCAACGGCGGAGACACCTCCTGGAAGAACGGCGAAGAACTCACCTCTGGCGATCTTCGACCAGCTGCTACGTGCGGTGGAGGCATCCTTCGAGGCTGCTAGGATGGGGAAAAGGAAACTGATGACGATCTGCAACTGCTGATATGCTTCGATGAGACATCCGGAATGCCCCGGCGATGTGAGGGACCTGGAGCTGCTGTGCTCTGAAATCCGAACCTTCAGATGAGATTCTCCGGCGTCCACACCTGCACAGATGAATCACTGGGTCGAGGGCAAAGTGCCTCGACCCATTAGTACACGAAATGGGTGAAGGGCGAGGCGGAGCGCGGCCCTCCCGCGAAGCGACGGCGGAGGAGGGCCCAATCCTCGTTCCTGGGTGAATTGGTGTGACTGGAGGGGCGTAGAAGGTGGACAGGAGTCTCGTGGAGGTGATGGGGTCGTCGGAACAATGCCAGGAAGGTCCGACCACGTCGAATAAGGCTAAATTACCAAAGTTGACCAAGAACGAAGAAATCGAATCTAAGGCAAGAAGAAAGGAATCTAGACTACATGATGGGCGAAGTCATCTGTGCTGGAGGTCAGGAACCTCCGGGGGTCATTGCCTCGATGGAGCGATGGGTCCAGATTCTGAGCTCGCCTCGCGGCGGAGCACGGCGGAGTGTGCGCCGAACCTAAGGCTCCAATGCTCGAAACCTTGCTGCAACACTCTCTACCTCAAGCTGTCACTCATGAGAAGAGATGGAGGTCATCGGAGACGAGGGGGCGGCCAAAGATGCCCAAGAAGTTGCATCTCCAGGAGGCTATATACCCAGCAGGGTCCGAGAAGATGGGAGCAAGGGTGCGTAATCCGAGGAGCGGATCCCTAAAGGTGACATAGGGCAAGAATCGTGGATCATTCCTCGGTTTTCGGACCATCCAATCGAGGGAAATGGTGGACGGATCGGTTCAGGAAAAATCGGCGAAGATCGGGCAAAAACCGGATCCGCGAAGGAATGCGGTCCAAAGGGGACAGTTGACCAAGGTCAACGTTCCCTTTGGACCAATCAGAAATCAGCAGGGTCAAAATTATTTGTAAAAAAAATTAAAAATAAAAAATGATTTTATTTTAAAATATATTCAACATGAAAAATGTTTATTATTTTCAAATTATTTTTGGTATTTTTTATTTATTTTTATGAAAAATAAATTATGGTATAGACAATATATTATATTATATGCATGAATATCTAAGTATTTTATATTATTATTTTTATTTTCTTATTTTTGTACAAATACCCCAATTTTATATTTTATATATTTAAAACACATTATCTGGGATATAAAACAATTTTATTTTATTTTCATTCTTTATTTACAAGTGTTAAATAAATAGGTATATGGTACTTATATACATGTAGTATGTACAAGGTTGTAGAGAGAGTTATTTTTCTAATTTTTGTTTTTTTAGAAATATATACAAGGGAGTGAAAAAATGTTTTTAATTTTATTTTTGTGAAAATAAAATATATATATATATATACACACACACAGAAGGGGAAGTACACAAGGTAGAGTGACTCTATCTCTCTCTACTTGTTTTATTTGGCGATCAGGCCCATATTGGACCCTAATATTTATTCTAAATATTTCCTTCTTTTTCTTTATTCTTTATTCTTTTATTTTTGCACAAATACTTGCTAATTATTGATATATAACAATAGCACGCTTATTAGTAACTTATTGTATTTACAACTATATACATGATGTTTTTCCAAGATTTTTAGCTAAAATAAAAGAATAAAGAGTGATGAATGAGTATTCATCAACGGTATAGTTGATAAATAAAAAGCAAGGCTATTTGCTAAAGGTTATACTCATAAAGCTGGAATTGATTTCCAAGAAACATATTCTCCCATTGCCAAATTTGCATCGATAAGGATGATTTTGGCACTGATTGTGTATATGGATCTGAAATTATTCCAAATGGACGTCAAGACTGCTTTTCTCAATGGAGAATTGAGAGAAGACATATAATGCGACAACATGATGGTTTTCAGGTAATTGGTAAGGAGAATATGGTTTATAAATTGAAAAAGTCTCTGTACGGATTGAAACAGTCCTCCGACAGTGGTATCTCAAATTACATGATACAACTATTCAATTGGGTTTTGTGGCAAATAAATTGGATAATTGTGTATATGTCACGCATAGTTCGAGCAAGTTTATGATTTTGTCATTATATGCAGATGACATCTTGCTTGCAGGAAATGACATACAGATGTTAAATGATATAAAGAATAAATTAAGTTCTGAATTTAAGATGAAGGACATGGGAGAGACATCCTATGTTCTTGGAATCCAGATCAATAGAGACAGAAGCTCAAGAACATTGAGATTAGATCAAGAGAAGTATTTGCATACGGTATTAAAGAGGTTCGAAATGCAGAATAGTACTCCAGCCCTTACACTACTTGTGATAGGATAAAGACTTAGTAAAAGTCAATGTCCAGGAAAGGGACAAAAAGTACTTGATGTTCCATACACACAAGCTGTGGGTAGTTTAATGTATGTAATGTTATGTACGAGACCTGATTTGGCTTATCATGTAAGCCTAGTGAGTATATATCAAAGTAATCCCGGGCAGGCTCATTGGGAAGCCATAAAGAGGATTCTTTGATATCTGAAAGGTACTGCACAATTGAAATTGATTTATCAAGATGAATCACTTGAAATTGTGGGATACTCCGATGCAGATTTTGGAGGGGATATTGATGATAGGAAATCCACAGCAGGTTACCTTTTCATGTTTGGCGGTGCAACTGTTTCTTGGGGGAGCAAGAAACAAAGTTGTGTATCTAGACATACACAAGAAGCTGAATATATTGCATGCAGTATGGCTACCACTCATGTTATTTGGATTAGACGTTTTCTTGAGAACTTAAGCCTCAAATTGGTCGAAGGAACAATTGAAATATATTGTGATAATCAAGCCGCAATAAGCTTGATTAACAGTGGGGCAAATAGTTCAAGAGGAAAACACATTGAAATTCAATATCATTATATTCAGGAAATAGCGACCAAATAAGATATTAAGGTAACATATATTCCCACGAGTGATATGTTAGTTGATTCTTTCACAAAAGGAATTCCAGCAGGAACGTACATTAAGCATGTTGGTTTAATGGGACTCAGGAACATATGAGTCAACTAAAGGCATTCAAGTAAATTGAAGCTTTGAGAATAGATATCTCTATAATATAGACACCTCACAAATAGTGGGAGTGCAGTATGATCCCTTCGATCAAGTGGGAGATGTTGGCTATATTTAGATGACCCAGTGTCCATAAAACTCGGTAAAACTACACTAACAGGGAGCTGTTAGAGGAATAAGCGGGATTAGGCGGTTAGGGTTAGGGCATACGGGCGCGTGCATGGGCCTATAAATAGAGAACGTCGCGCTTATGGTAGCCTTCATTCCGGCCTACTTACCTCTCCTCTCGCCCTTCGTTTTTCCTTCACAACCACCCTTCAATCACGAACATCTATGGTCTACACCGTAGAGACATGCCCAAATTCCAGACGTAGATCCAACCTTCCTAGGACGACCCATATCCACTTCGAGCCGCATATCCGAACCACAAGCTTCGAATCATCTCGAAGCACTAATAGCGGGCACATCGAAGGTCGTGCCCAAACGGCCACCTGGACCAGTTTCTCCCACGTGCGTTGCACACACAAGATGAAATGTACACTACCACTCCCGTAATCTTCCAGATTTACCGGGAGAGCCCAATCACATGTGAAGCTCATGATTTTGGGAAATTTACGCAGAAGCATACCTCAATATGAGAAATCGCATATATGCCCCCGCTATAGGTAAATTACAGAGAGGTCCCTACGACTCTACCAATTGAAAATAGCCCCTCCAAAAGGGTATGTGCAAGTTTTTATTCATTTTTATTACTTTTTAGTCACCGCAACTTTAAATACTTAGAACTTGTGCATCTATCATCGGATTTTCACGTTCTTGGTGTCGAATTGATCCTTATTGCATCCTCTATCAAATGGTATGCTTAATTATTTATTTTAGAGATATTTCTAAAAGTCAACCATTCAATGAATTATTTATATTTTTGAACACATTTCTAAGTCATCACATTTTTGCTCAATAATCTGCGATTCGTTCGAAGATTTATCCAGGAAATTGATATGAGTTTGAGTAAATATTCATCTTCATGGGATTAATTAAGGGAAGGGGCTTGTAAATCATTGAATAGTTGCTTTACTTGGCTTGGTTTGACATGCTATGCACTTTGCATCATCATTCATTGTATTGTTGCATCAACTTAAGATCAATTATTTGCATTTATTATTCTCGAAACATAACGTAGCATTATTTTCTTTGCATTAAAATATTTGTAAAATCGCGCATCATATTTCTTTTGATTAATTAATTATATCATTTAAATTAAAACCCATAAAAAGATGAAAAATACAAACATCAAAAAATATTCTTCTTCTTCTTAAAACCTAAATTTTAGATTATTTAAGAATTAATGTTGAACTATCATATTACTTCCCTTAGTTCGACCTTGGAACTACACAAGCAAAATAAATAATTCGACTGCATTGAGGATTAATTTTCTATATCAATTCCTTGGTGTGGTCATTTTTGACAGTTCCTAGATTGCCTGGCTATAATAAAATCCTTACTTATTATGATCAATTGAAATGATGATTGTTTCGGCTCGTCATGGACCTAATTTGATCCAACGGTCAAGGTGAAGGACACTGAAGGACAATAGTGTTTGACTGGAGAGAGGGGCACATTGACCTGAACGTTGAGGTGGCCTTAAGTACGCAAAGAGAGTATGCCATGTGGAGTTGATTGGTGAGCATGACTAGAAATGCAAAGAAAAAATAGCAAATAAATAATGGATGGACTCTAGTGTAAAAATGATCAAAATAAAAAATGTAGCCCTAAATGAATTCTATAGTGTTCATGAAGAATCCAAATGCAAATGGACTCAACTGTACAAGTTATGAATTTTTGATGATTTTTTATGTATATAAAATACCAATTTTTAGTTTTGCATTTTTGTTTGATTTTTTTAAAATAATAAATGCATGAAAAAATCAAACAGATCTAAATTGATATAATGGATACAAATTCATTTTTAGGATTTATATGGGTTAAGAAAATGTCGGAATAATATTAGTGATGTGAATTATTTACAGATGAATGTGACAATGTGCTTAAGTCAGAAACTCTCTTTTTTATGTCTTTTCTGATATTTGTATATTTTTATTTTTATGCAATTAGCTAGAAAATGAGATGAAATAAAGAAAAGAAAAACAAGTAATTCAAAAAGAGTTAAATATGCACATGAAATAATTAGTCGAAAATCAGTAAAGATGAACAATATACAGTTCGGTCCCAAAAGCCAATCATCACAAACGAACTATAACTCTTTTGGATTTGATCTTGATTTGTAGATAATTGAGTGTACATTAATTCAAAAAAGGGTAGATTGAAATTGGACATTATATCTGAGAGATATCCACTTTTATGGCTTTCTGTCATAGAATTAGGGTTTGGAATTATTTCAAATGTACATAAGTTAATACTTTTTATGACTTTTCATTTATTAATATTAGTGACATGTATACATTGTAATTGATTTTATGTCAATTAGAGTTAGTGCGAATCAATCAAAAGTATGTGAAGTAAGGTGAATATTTACGAACGAATATGAGTGTAATATGAAAATGCTAATTTATGCAAATTATTTACAAGTGCATGAATGCTAATTATGAGTTATAAACACATGAATGCATCTAATAAATATGGACGAAGCCCTATTTTCCGCTAGTTAGGGTGATGAGTTATAGATTCATCATGCATTGATCTATTCTTTCATGAACATGTACATTTTGTACAACTGGCTTTTTAAACATAAACGTTTCGACGTTTACAATCTTGATAACTGGTGCTGGCAGATACATCAAATATTGCACTAATATATCTTGAATGTTGGTTTTTATCACCAAGTGTATTTTTCTGGTGTTGCGTCGGTACACCTTAATTTGCACATGATTCATATCAACAACTAAAAGATACTCTTCTACGATTTGAGTGAAAATTCGATAAAGTCATTCTATTCTTACGTCTCCTCTTTCCACTCATACAATGTTATATTCTTTATCGAGTTTCTCTGTGCACCAATAAAATCTCAGGAAATCCATCCTTGTAGTTTACATTCCTAAATCGCGCTAAGCTTTGCACCAAAAGCATTTCGTTTTGATTCTCCTCGGATTGCATTTCATATTATGTATGTGTTTTGAAAAGCATTATGTAGAACACTGCATTTATTTTGTTCTTAGCTATGAAGTGTTATGTATGAAGGTTTTTCTTCCAAAACGGAAGATAAACCATTGAAAGGGTTCACAGCTTGAGGCATTCTCTGTGGACGCCTTTCTTCCCAACTGCAAGATAAATTATGGTAAGTTGCACGCTTTTATAAATGACTTGGACTACACAAGAAGTAGTTGTTATATTGAGAGTTTGTAAGACCACGACAGTACTAACTCGTGCACAAGGTATAACACTTGATTAGGGTTGAAATGAGGTTTTTGAGGCCTTACACATCACAGAAGCATGTGGATCGGTTCGTATTCAATCATAAAAACAGACTTGTCGTAGAGTCACAAATAACAATGACAACAATGACAACAATAACAACAATAATAAATCCTTTGCCTACATTAAGTAGGGTCAGCTACATGGATTCTCTGCCTCCATTTATATCTATCTCGGGTCATTCTCGAACTTAAATAAAAAACCAAGATCCCTTCAGATAGTATCATTCCAACACTTCCCGGGCCTTTCTCGCCCTCTTTTAGCCGACCTAACATCCCAAAACACACATCTCCTAACCGGTGCATCAACCGACCTCCTTTGCAAATGGCCAAACCACCTTAAGCAGTTTTATTGCATCTTATCCTCGATCGGAGATACGCCAACTTTCTTTGTAATTGCATCATTCAGAGTCCGATCTTTACGTGAATGCCCGCACATCCACATTATCATTTTCATTTCTGCTACTGCCATTTTCTACATACATCTGTGGTTCACATGTAGGGTGGAGCACGGGCTAGGATCAGACCGACCTAGCCCACTGCCCCACGTGTTCAGGCCCGACCCAAACCCAAGCCCAACGTCGATACAGGAGAGCATGGGCCTCCATTTTGGCCCAATCACCAAATAGGGTCAGGCTCATGTTTGCACGAGCCCGAACCTGAAGGCCATGGGTCGGCTCGGATTCTGGCCCGAAATCAACCCGATCCAAACCCATGCCCAACCCAACCCCATATTTCCGGGTTAGCCCTAATCCCCAACTCGTGTCCCCTTCCAAATTCCCAACCCACCCAACTCTGTTCCTCCTCCCTCCCTCCATCACCCGCGCTCCAAGTGAAGGTCACCGCAAGAGGCTCGACAGCTCGGGTGACCCCTCCCTCGGTCCCTCCCCATACTTCCCTCCTCTACTGGTGGATCACCTTGCATGTGCCACCTCCTATGGTCCTACCTCCCCCTCCCTCTCTCACCACCTAACGCAAGCCACCACCATTGCGCCATCTCCTCCCTCTCCCTCCCTCTGTCTCCACCCAACACCCGCTACCGCCAACGTGCCACATCCTCCCTCTCCCTCCCAATGTTCCCACCCAACGTCTGCCATCGCCACCCGCACCATCTCCTCCTTTCCCCTCCCTCCATCCCCACCCAACACCAACCACTACCACCCCGCTACCTCCTCCCTCTCCCTCCCTTATTGAGTCCCTCCCCACCCAATGTAGTCCACCGTCACCATGCTTGGGACAAGTTATTGAGACCTCCATCATGGGTTAGCTCCACTATGGGCCCATCTAGTGAAACCTCCATCATGGTCCCAGCTGTTGACACCTCCATCACTGGCCGTCCCGACCAATCATGAGTTGGGTAGGTCTCGGGCTTGGGCCTAGCTGTTGAGAAATTAGTGGGCCTAAGCTCGGCTCATGGGCCCGATTCCATAGATGGGACTGGGTTGGGCTAGGTTGGGCCCGACCTGAGCCTGACCCCTTGATCCACTATATTTACAAGCCAACATTCGGATCCATATAGCATAGCAAGTCCCGTAGTTGCTTTGTAAAACTTTTCCTTTGATTTTTAAAGGAATTTTCTTGTCATAGAGAACAATACATGCTCCTCTCCACTTTAGCCAACCTACATTTAACCCATTAGTAACATCTCCATCAATTTCCTCATCATGTTGCAAAATAGATCCTATCTATCTAAAAGAATCTCTCTTATGAATGTTATCGTCATCAATCTTTACATAGATTCCTTCATAATTACTTCCATAAAAAGTGTGCTCCATATATCTTGTCTTGGTCATGCTTATACGAAATCTTCTAGTCTCTAGTGCATGTCTCCAGAGCTCAAGATTCTCATTTACTCCATCTCTAGTCTCATCAATCAACACAACATCATTAACGAATAACATACACCAATGTATCTCATCCCGAATGGGACTTATCAACTCATAATAATCAAAGTAAAATGGAATGAACTCAAAGCTGAACCTTGATGCAGATCAGTGTTGATGTCAAAATAGTCAGTCTTCTTAGATTGTATCCTTACACAAGATGAAGCCCTATCATACATATCTTTTACGAGGTTAATGCAAGGGATAGGTACTTGTCTTTTTTCCAAAACTCTCAACAATATCCCCCATGTGAAAAAACACAAGCCTTCTCCGACTCAATAAAAATAATATGGATGATCTTCATTTTAGTTCTATAAATCTCCACTGTTCTCCTCAGCAAGCGGATGGCTTCAATAGTAGAGCAACCTGACGTAAATTCGAATTGGTTTTCTTTTACTTTAGAAACTTGCCTCAACCTTCTTTCGATAACACGATCCCCATTTTTTCGTGGTGTGACTCGTCAACTTGATACCTCTGTAATTTGACAATTTTGAATATCTCCTTTGTTCTTATAAACGGCACTATGATGCTCCTCCTCAAATCTTCAAACATTTTCTTACTTCACCAAATAACATCGAATAGATTTGTGATTCAAGTCAAAACCACACTCACTTAAAATTCTCCAAATTTCTATGGGAATGTCATCGGGTCCTACACCTTTCTCAGGTCCCATAACCTTCAAAGGCTCCTTTACCTCCTTTCTTTGTATTCGCCTATAATTTGCACGATTCAAGTAACTTTCACTACTAACTAGATCTCCCAAAGTGATCTCTCTATTCCTTCCCCAATGTAAATCTTATAGGAGTACTGCTTCAATCTAGTCTCTATATCCTTCTGAGTAACAAACACATGACCTTCCCTATCCTCAATGCATCTCACTTGAGAAAGGTCTTTGTTGTTTCTTTCTCTTGCTTTAGCCAACATGAATATATCCTCCTGGCTTTCTTTAGAGCTGAGAATTTTGTTACCAAACTCCATAAGATTTTGACATAGCTTCACTTATAACCTCCTTTGCTTCCTTCTTCGCTATTTTATAGTTCGTGACGGTTTCCTTTGTTCTGTCTTTAGACATGACCTTAAAGCATGCTCTTTTAATTTTGAGCTTCTCTTGCACACATTCACTCCACCACCAAGCCTCCTTTAGGCATATGATGCCTCCCTTTGACTCGTTTAGCATCACTTTGGCTACCCTTTGGATACAAGATGTTCCAGCCTCACATATCTCGTTTTCACTTCCATTACAATCCTAATACAAGTATTCTAAAACCTTATCCAAGAAGCTTGATTGCTTCAATTGGAGATTCCACCGTCTACTTCTAGTGATCTTGGTAACCATCATTTTCTTTAGCATCCTTTTTATTTGCACATCCATGAGTAGCAAGCGGCGTTGGATTGTCAAACTCTCTCTTGGGATTACTTTGTCGTCTTTGCACCACAACCGATCTCTTCTCCTCAACGCAAAGTAATCTATCTATGTTATAGTCATGTCACTCATATAAGTAATTAAAATCCCCTCTTCTTGAAGAGAGTGTTTGCTATGAGAAGATCGTGAGCCATTACAAAATCCAGAATGTCTTTTCCCTCTTCATTTTTATCTCCGAAGTCATGGCCTCCATGAACACTAGCATACCCTAAAGCATCCATTCCCACATATCCATTAAGATATCCACCTAGGCAAATCATCTCTCTTGGTGGGATTCATTTGCATAATCTTATCCAAATCCTCCTAAAAAGCTTGTTTAATCCTTTCATCTAAACCAATTGGTGGTGCATAAATTGAGATGTTATTCAGAATTTCTTCTTCAAGCACCAATTTTAGCAAAATAATCAGATCCCAAGATCTTTGCACCACAACCACACTATCATTCAAAACTTTGTGAACAACCGCCCAACTTAATTTTTGCCCTTATCTTTATTTGAATACCAAATTTTAAAGAATGTCTTTTCTATCTCCATTGCTTTCTCTTTAACCCACTTTGTCCCTTGGAGACACATTATCTGAACCTTCCTTATTTCCATGGTATCTACTATCTCCATGGATTTGTCAGTCGAAGTGCCAAGATTCCAACTACCTATCTGTAACTTCCTTAGCAACCTCTTTTGGACCAACTTTTTACTTGCATCCATCCATCATGCGAGAATCCTTGCAAATTTTGGACTGCAACCAGATGACAATGCAACGAAACTAGCTATTTACCCGCATGCATTCCTCATGTGAGAACACTTGCAAATTTTGAACTACATCCGGGCAACGATGTAGCGACTCTTGTCAACTCCTCATTGCATTCAGGCGATGCGACATGCCACTCGTAGTAAATGTCCTAATGAAATCTAAATTTCTGTTAAAATCCATGAAAATATATGAACTATTTTGAGACAATTTCCTAAATAGTGTCTCTCTTGCAATGGTTTATCGGCTACCTAACGCGCAACCTTCCCCATTTACTCTGGCTTGAGCCCGACCATGCCTAAGTTATACAAGTCATAATAGCAATAGTTTAAAAAAACAGTTAATGTAACCACATGGACTGGGAACCATTCTATGTTCCGTCAAATATCACATGAGTTTAGAGCTTCCTCTTGAAGTGTGAATGTGATCTTCAAGTCTCTAAAGCAAGAGACTATTGTCTTAAGTCAGATCCGATGGAAACAACACTTGCGGATGCGAGGAAGAACCATGTACTTCCCACACTCCAACAAGACGATGTGGGACTCCTTGCTCCTGGTTTTGTTGTACGGAATCATCCGTCTTCATCATGATCCCAATGAACCAAATATGAAGAAACACTACATGAGATCGATCAAATCGATCTGACAGTGTAATGAGAGGATTATCCACCATTAAAGGAATTATCCCTACAAGGGGACGACTCTAAGAGGCAAGGAGAACATCCAACATTAAGGGCTACGTCCCCGTGAGGGGACATCCCCAAGGGGGAGAGAGAGAGAGAGAGAGAGAGAGAGAGAGGAGACTTGCTTCTCCTAGAATGTGTTGTATCTTGAGAGCATGCACCACCCCTCCTTATATAAATATTCGGACGGTTAAGATTGCTATCATGACTAATAAATCAATGGCAATGGTTAAAGGAGCTCACAACCCCTTTTAGGATTATGGTTGATAACAATTATCAATTCAATTATCCATTTATTCCTCTCGATAAATCAATCGATAAATAATTAATAAAAATAATAATAAGAGACTCCCAAAATAATTGGGACATCAACCATGGTTGTAATAACCGTGGACATCCCCTATTTTTTTAAGGAGAACCTTTTTTATTTTTCTTTTATTATAAAACTACAGTTGAAATATTTCGACAACCATAAATAAATAAATATTTATTTATTTCAAATCAGTTATCAATAAATAATTTTGAATTATTTGTGATAATTGCATATAGACAATTGGCAAATATGAAGCATATCCATAAGTTCAAAACTAATTGTAAACCACGTTTACATTTATTGTATAATGTGGATCCAATCCACATTAACATTAATTTGTGAAACATATTCACAATCAAGTATCGATACGATAATGTGGATATTATCCACACTATCCATGATTATTGTGAGTATCCTTATCCACATCAATCGATCAATGTGAGTATCATTATCGTGCATCCTGCATAGTGGAAGACTATGATTAAATATGAAGTTATGATCCTATTTCGGACTGTCTCCTTCATGATTTCATCAACAAGTTTCTCATTCGATTATTCGGAATTGGTATCAATCACATGCTTTCCAAAAGCATGTATCGTACCTTCAAATCGTACCCTATTTTCAAAACAGGACGACCAATGTTGGAATTTGATTTATCCCAATATTCCATGAGCGAACTCATGCCTTCCAATTCAGTAGTGAACATGTATGATCCATTTGAGATATCGTATTACTCATATGCCATTGTACCCATGCCATCACATCAGTGTATAGACCTTGCTTAGCTCGTAAACTTAATGGTTTGCCAAACGTACACACTTAGACATATAGTGATACATCTGTCTCAGGTCAGGCGATGCGCACATGTATCGTGACAACATACAATGTATGTCTTGGTTATCTTGATCTCGCTAAGTCAACTCTTTGACCTAACTTATCTGACACTTCTGAATCTCTATCCTATGCATAGGACATACATCAAGAGGTCGGTCGGATGCCAGACTTTAGAGTAAGGATTTTCATCTCCTTCTCACGATGATATCCCTTCTTGATAGTCATTTGACGGTGTGGTTGAGTCCTCTTTTTAACCTATTGATATTCAACCCTACAACAACCTCTATGATCTAACATTTGGATCAACAATTGTATGATATCACTATGGTCATGGTACACAATCTAATTATACGAAGAGACCTATTATGCAAATTATTTACTCTTCATTTCATATCAAAGAGTGATTTACAATAACTTTTATTGCATAACGACTCGCCATGGGCACTCATGACCAATGAGGGTGACCTGCGTAAATTTATTTATTTTATTGATTAAAACCTTTTCTTTTTAAATTATTCATATTTTTGTGTAAGCGCCATCACCTCCGTGCATATTCACTTCTTCAACCATAACACTCTTCAATATGATATCTACTCTCTTCCTCTAGAGTTATCTCTCTTCCAAGAATTAATCACAAGTTGCTGAGCTTTCTACCAAATGACCCTCAAATATAGGTTTACTTCTTATATTACCCGTGTAGATTAGCTTCTCCATTTCTTCATTTTCGAGTTGAAAACCGTTCGTTAGATAACAAGTCTCTAGAATCTTTGTTTTCTGCACATGTTGCATTTATTTCAATTATATAATTAATCTAGCTAAGCATAACTAATAGTCTTTTTTGCAATTTTCAATTGACTAAGTCGGTATAATTAAATGATTTTCTTGGCTACTATCCCCCTGAAGGCTTAATCAACCAAATTAGCACCATTTTTTTCGGATTTTTGTTATAAGTATGCTCATTTAAATATGATAAAATAGATTCATTATGCCTTTTAATCGCAATATATACTTTTTCATCTTTGTACGTAATTGTGTAAATAGATTGATGCCCAGGTTAATGAGTTGTTGAGCTTTCTATCAAATGGCTCTCAAATATATGTTTACTTCGTATATTAGCTGTGTATATTAACTTCTCCATATCTTCATTTAAAACTGAAAACCTTTAATTGGAGAATAAGTCTCTAGAATTTAGTTTTCCGCTCGTGAGTCTTAATTTCAAGTATTTACTTAACCCAGCTAAGCACAACCAGTGTCTTTTTAGCATTTTCTCAACTGACTAAGTTAGTCCAATTAAATGATTTTCTTGACTACTACCACCCCGAAGGCTCGATCAACCAAATCAGCATTATTCTCCGCATTTTTGCTATAATTATACTCATTTAAATATGATAAAATTGATTTGTTATACCTTTTTAATAGCAAGATCTATTTGTTCCTATCTATACCTAATTAGGTAATTAGATTGATAACTATGTTAACAAATCCAATACCACCGAAGGTGCTATTGAATCGACCTTGAAACATTCTATCTACTGAAGGAAGGCTCGCATTTATAAAAACCACGATATTAGCCAAAAGAGATCATCATAAAAAATAAATCCAAGTATGCAAAATCACACAAGATCAAAGCCCACCGGGGAAGCTGATCAAGCAAGCGAGGGACTTCATGATCTCGTCATATATATAGAAAGAATGGCATCTTTTATCATATTTGACAGATGATATTAGATTCTTATGAATTACCAAGTCACTATCTGATGGATCCTTGCCCAGGTCAATCTCGGAATCGACTCCTGAATTCAGAAGAGTGGACTTGGATGAATTGAAGACTTCGACCCTTCATTAAGCAACGAATGAACCAAGCTTGGAGCACTGTAGGTGTGAGTACAGGAAGAGGTTTTGAAGGGTCCCGGGAAGTCTCCTGAGGGGCCGGTCCATTAGATTGAGGAGAAGTAGATTGGATCGAGCGAGGGAGGGACAAGGAGCAGATTTCCCTTAGAGAACACGAAGATCAGAACAAGGACTCGTTATGTGCAATTGGAGACATTCGTACAAGAGCCGAAGCGAGATTAACATGACGGTAAATTCATTCCCAACTATATCAAAAGCGTAGAAAGATCATTAACTGTCAACTCCCTATGAGCCAGCCGGAGATTGCATGGGACCGGAAGAGCTATAGACGGAGGCTATCTATAATAAGAGAGAGAAGTGAAGGCATGAAAGCCAGGAGCCGGGTTTCATTCACATGTCACTGCGCCCCGGCCATCAAAAATCTTGACATGATTTCACACCCTCTCCACGAGTCTTCAGGAAATCAAGAAGATTAGAGTCTTAACATTGGAAAGTAGATCTTATGAGGTTGGTGAACAAGTTATCGTCTCCTTTTTCGAACTTTCGAGCTTCCATGGAGGTAGAAGGTGGCTCTTAAGTGGGACGAAGGTGAAGGTCTGGAAGTAGGAAGACAAATGTGTAAATTCCATTTCTTTTCCCGTTACTTTTTTTGCTAGTTAAAATCTCTACCACCAGACTATTAGAGGGGCTCTTCTTTTCCTGTTACTTGGTGCCTTAAGCTCACATCATCAACAACCTAAAAATTTACATATTCAATTCCCCGCTTCCATCATTCTTTCACGAGATTTACTTTAAACTAAACACCTTGGTTAAATGTAGCCTTTTACATTTTGATTTTCATGCAAGATTTTGCTAATCTATTTATTTCAATGCGTCACATTATGGGTATATTGATTCTGAAATACAAGGTAACTTACGACACATGCTTCGATAGAATGCGGGTATATGTTGACTAAATAAACAATAACTTATCCCTCTTATAGAATCATGCACTTTGTTTTGATGTTTTTTAGTCGAGGACCTAAGTTGTGATTTCGTCGGATTGAATGTTCTATTTATTTTACTAGACATGAATAAAAAATAATAAAAATATCGGAACTAGATAAAATCTAGAGATTGCTTTTTGCACGGGTTGTTACTTTGAAGTTTACATGTAAAGAAGAACAAAGCTTACATGCATACATGTTTAAGATTCTTAAGTATGCATATGAATGTAATTAATGCAAATGCGATTGTTGAATAAATGCAAAAGTTTTACAAAGGCGATGCATTATTTATCAATAATTTCAAATGATGCAATATGATCATCACATGACAATATATACAAAGAAAATAATTATAATCAAGATAAGCTAATGACTTATCTTAGGCCCTAAAACACATAACTCCCTTGTTTGGTAGGACTCAACACAAATAAAAGAAGATGTTTATTATTACATTTATACAGTTTAGCGAGCTTTATAGTTTTTAAAATCATCATCCATCCAATTCAAAATTGTAATGTGCCTAAAAATTTCAACCTAGTTTGCCTCAAATAATTTATCACCGGGCCTTCTTTAATTATTATCCTTTTGTATCATTTGTCCTCGCTTTTTATTCCTTGATTCTTCCATCACATATTCAAGTCATCCTTCGAAAAATATCAATCACGAATCTATGCTACTAGAAGCCCATGTGATTGCTTTTCAAATTAATCATTTTTAGAATGACGTAGTCATCAACACACAACCATAGTAATCTCTCAAACTCAATACAAGATAAAGTTCAACCCGTATCTCGTTCAAACACCAACACCATGCAATCGATTCATGGAGCTTCAAATCTCAAGTTTGACTGCAAGGTCTAACACCAGTGCGGCTTTAATACATACGGTGATAACCAATCCTTCTCTTAACTGAACGGGCAACAACACCGCTACCCTTTTCGACGAGAATGTAGGCATAGCCAAATGGCCTCTTGCAACAAGGTTGGTAGAGCCAAACACTTCCCATGGGTTGGACAACAAGCCATAATCGCTTTAATATAAATAGACAGAGGTTCGACTGAACCGAACACTTAACAGAACATGGAAGTTCGACAGGGTTGTGCACTTAAAAATTATAAGGCGGTTCGGTTCGTTTAGCATACTTCTAGGTTCGGATTTGGGGGATCGATAAAATGAAAACTGTAATCAGGTTCGGTTTGGATCGGGTAAGGTTCGTAAATGTTCGATTCGACTCGTTAAAGGTTCGTTTAAGAACAAACATTGATAATGCCAAATATATTTATATATTTTTGCATTGGTTGATGTTTTTTGGTAACAAAACTTCAACAATGTATTACATACCATTTTTCTTTGGATTTCTGTGGATCATTTGTTTTTAATAACCTTGATGATAATATAATAAATCTGCAAAAATTACGAGAATACATCATAATTGTGATACTTAATGACAGTTATCATGTGTTAAAGTATCAAGATCTAAACAACAAGCATACATGATACAAGTAGAGATTGTAGGATATGAAAATTTATTAGTTTGTCAGAGAAAAATATTGACTAACCTTGAGCGCTCTTGACATTGTTGAACATGATTACGAATAGAAAGGCAATGACAATTTACTGCTTATGAAAGCAAAGTAGAAAATAATTTCTAAGATGTAATCTTGCATTATGAAGTACTTTCATCCTGCATTCATAAGATTGGAAATTAAGTTTTGAGCTGCAACAAGTATTCATATAAATCACGAGATATGAGTCCTCACATACGAGAGAACCAAATACAATCATTATCATGACATAAACTATGGACAACTTGAGAAGATAGTCGCTAAGATGCTCTCATGAAGCGACAAAAAATGGTTCACAATCACATGGCATCAGTTCGTAACTGTTGTGCATATGTTTTCTGTTCTAAGGAAAAAATGATAGATGATTTAAAACCCCATAACGTGAAGGAGGCTTAACAACTTATATATAAAAAATGTCCTCAGAGACATCATCAATTAAAATTGGAGGGGGAAAAAGAGACCCATACAACCTGCGACGTGCCAACGAGAGGGGTGGAGGGTTGAGACGGGCGACGATCCTGCGACGTGCGTGCGTCCTGCTGTGTGCGTGCGACTCATGGTGTGCGGGTCGGCGGCATGCATGCGAGAGGGGAGGAGGGGTGTCTGGGCGAGACGGGTTGCGGCTTTGCATGCGGACCGACAGCGTGGGGGCAAGAGGGGAGGGGGGAGACTGCTGATCACAATTTACGAGGGGTGGGGGTGGGGGGAATAGGGCAGCGCCACAACCTGTAGGGGAGGGTTCTGTGGAGGTTTCAGGAATAGGGAATATGGATTTAGGGAGCGGATGACAGATGGATTTGGTAAAATAAGAGAATAACAACCTTATGTTATGATACAATGTCTTTATTTCCTTAACACACACACAATATGTATGTATATATACTTCTATGCATGTATGTATATAAATGAACTTTTAACGAATCGAACCTTAGCGAACCTATGTCTTTGAGGTTCGATTCGTTTATTTAATCGAGCACAAACTCGTGTTCAGGTTCAGTTCGTTAATCTTCAATTCAAATCTAAATCAAACTTTTATCGAGCCGAATCTGAACGAATGTCAGAACCTGAATTTTTTTTGACAATCCTAAATATGACAGAATCAAACGACAATTCAAAACAATTCACAGCTATTGTTATCATTTTTTTTGAAAGGTAAGTAATTATATTGCATATAAGAATAGAATTACAATTAGTGTGAAGTAAAAGTCCCCCTTACAAAAACCACAGGATGGGAGAGGGAGTTAAGCAATGAGCATTCAATAACTATGAACAGAAGTGGCTCCACAGGAGCAAACCACCACCCCAGATAAACGGAAATACATTAGGTCAGTCACAAATGATCCTGAGGTCACCCAAAATGCGATTCACGGTCGCTTTAGCTATCGTGTTGGAGTTGCTTGTCCAATGAAGGTTGCGCTCTCGCCATATCCACCAAACAGTCACGGCAAGTGCTGTCCTGATTCGAAAGACCAATTTAGCATCCATCATTTGAATCAACTTCACCCAATCAAGGGCTTCTCCGATAGAGACGACCTAACTGAAGAGGGGCAACCATAAGGCAACAGAGATACCTTCCCAAACTTCCCAAGAATAGAGGCATTCCCAAAACAATTGGTCTATAGATTCAATAGCGTGATCACATAGCAGACAATTAGCATCCACAGTTATGCCCAGCTTATGGAGCCTTGCACGACTAGGTAGCTTATTTCTCACCATTCTAAACATACAACATTTGTGCTTGGGGGCCGCCTTAGAGCACCAAATTTCCTTCCAAAAAATAAAGATGGGACCTCTACTTCGAACAAGGTCAAAGCAAGAGCGAAAAGAGAAACCAGATGGAGAGTAGGACTAGGTGAAGGGGGCATGCAGCTGCCCCAAGGCCGGCTTGATGACATCTCTATTTCTCAATATGGTCTTCCAAAGAGCGGAAGCATTTGCTGATGTTGGCATTATCCCAAAATGACTCTGCCCGAAGATATTTGGAACGAAGGTAGTTGGCCCAAATAGAGTTCTCAGCCGTGAGAAATCTCCAAACCCACGTAACTTTATAAGCTTTAGATAAGTCCCCAAGAGACCTAATTCCGAGACCACCTTCCTCTTTGGGAAGTCAAACATCTTTCCAAGCCAAGTCATGCCTTTTGTAATTCCACAGGAAGTCCGTACAAAGAGAGGAGATGTTTGAGACAATGCTGGAGGGGAGGATTGAGCAGTCGGTCCAATATAAAAGGATTCTAGCAATGACATAGTTAATAAGCTGAATATATCCAGCCAGAGAGAGTAACTTTGCCTTCCAACCACCAAGGAGTAAACGAACTTTGTCCACAAGCACCTTCCCAGCCGAAGAGCAACCAAATTTCTGTGAGAGGGGGATGCCAATGTAGGAAGTGGGTAGGGCTTCCCCAAGAAGACCCAGGGCAAGGTTCCAAATGAATTGTCCCCTTACATTCTTAGAGCAAAAAAGCTTACTCTTTGCACCATTCATCCATAGTCCAGACATTGTCCCAAAGGCATTCATTGTAGAGCTGATAGCGGAGAGAGTCTTAGAATTGCACTTAGTGAAGACCAGAAGATCATCCGCATAAATCAAATGCGTGGGAGCCCGGTTCCGCCCGCTGCCCATGGGAGCAATGGTCCCGTCCACCACAGCCAGATCAACCAAGCATGTCAACGCCTCCATGACCACCGTGAAGAGGAGAGGACTAAGGGGATCTCCCTGACGGAGTCCCCTAGATCCTTTAAAGAGACCGCGGGGGAATCCATCTACCAAGACAGAGAAAGAGACCGTACCAATACAATTTTTTATCCAGGAGATCCAAACATTCCCAAAACCCATAGCCGACAGTCTGTCCATGAGGAATTGGTGGTTCACCATATCAAACGCTTTAGCGAGATCCACTTTAACACAAGCTCTGGCTTGCCCCCTTCGCCTCTCAAAACCCAACACCAGCTCCTGAGCCAGTCTGACACTGTCCCCAATACGTCTGCCCTTAATAAAAGCCATTTGATTAGGAGAAATAAGGTGGGGAAGGAGCGCCGATAGTCTAGCAGACAACAATTTAGCAAATAACTTGTAGATGACATTGCAGCAGGAGATAGGTCTAAAATCCCCAATCCCAGAAGGGGAGGAATTCTTTGGGACAAGCGTCAAGAAGGTATGGTTGACTTGCCTAACCATAGCCCCACCCGAGTGAAGGAAATCCATAGCTGCAAGTACATCCTTTCTAACCAGATTCCAATGATGCTTGAAAAATTTTGCGTTGAATCCATCAGATCCTGGCGCTTTAGAAGAAGGGATAGTGTTGCTATGCGGCTAGAAAGGCACTTTTTTCGGCATTTCTAGCTTCCTGTGTTAGCACTTTTTTGGTCACAAAAAGGCCTTTCTAGCCAACACCTAGCTTCCTGTTATCATTGGTATTGACTCCAAGTTTCCCTCACCAAAAATGACGACATCTCCCACAAAGCTATATCCCAAATGCCAATTTCCACCCAAAGGCCCTGTTTGGTTGGAGAATAAGCCTTGGAATAAGGGGCCAATTCTCCTCCCGACACGGTTCCCAATGGTACGACTATTCCCTATTATTCCATCTTATTTCACTCTTATTCCTATCTTTATCACACCTTACCTACATTTATTTCACCTTATTCTCCTTATTCCTATCCTCGAGAACAAAGAATAGACCTTTATTCCCCCTTGTTCCCCATCCTTATTGCTTATTCTGTAAAGTAATTTCGTAGAAGCCCACTTCACCTTCGCGGCGACTCCGACGTCCCCCCGAAACAGACTTACGCCCCACGCTGACATCCTCACGACATCCCAAAGACTTGCGCAGCAAGTCATCCGGAGGTCGATCAAAACCCCGGTCCCCAATCCGATCACACCGGCGATCAGATCCTGACGCGGAGATGAAGCCCGGCGTCAGGGAGATCAACATCAACGCATGGGCGCCGAGGCTCGACGTCGACAACCGGATCTCACTCCACTTCTACTACCGAATCGCCGATAATCTCCTCAAACAGGTATGCTCAAATGGTCGAGCTGTTCTAGCGATTCTGTTGGATTGCTATCGATGGTGATGGCTCGATTAGGGGTTTGCAACTACCTCATACCTGTAGTGTGCCTTTGCATCTGGTAGGTTCTTTTTGTATTGCCCAATTCGCTGTGATTAGGTGTTGCGAGAAAGAGGGCTTTCAGGTTGATCTGTTGCGAAGTTGATTTTGATGCGTTGCTGTTTGGCGATCAGTACTGAAAGGAGTTCAGAGTATTGCTTTTTCCTTCCTATATTGGGTTTAATGTCCATCTTGTGCAATTAGTAGAACCTAAGGAACAACGTGGTATCGAATCGAAATGCAGCTCATCATCTGGGGCAACTCAGTACGTGAAATAGTTCACCAGATGCATCCTAATGCCACCGACTAGACACAATTTATTACATACAGCATCTCTGTTATTCTGGAAAGATGCTATCACGGTATATCAATGACTGTTCTTTGTCAGTCGTAGAATTCGAGTGTGCTCTGATCTAATTTAGTTGCCATAACATGGAATGGAGTTATTTCGATGGCTTGATAATGTTATAAAAAAGCAACCTACTGGTTAGATCCTTCGTTCATAGCAACGGGCTGAGCTCAGATTGAAGATAACATCACTTGAAAATGATGATGTTTTATGGTTTTCGAGATTCAATTAGATAGATCAGTCCTAATCTTCCTGAATTGCACGTGTAGAATTGGCATCTGTGCAAGACCTAATGCTGCTGTACTTTTCGTTTTTCTTTTTACTTTAAGCTGGCCCAAACATGGGGGGGAGCCACGTGTGGTGGCTTACTCGCAACATGGATAATACTAGGCAGCAGCGGTCCTTTACAACTTGTGAACATATAGTTCTTTTCTTAAGGTTTTTATTCTTTTTGCTTCTTACATCAGCATTCATTCGATGTAAATCGAATGTCTCCAAGGATTTATAGTTCTATGTGGTATTGCAATCGACAGTTTATAATGGTACATTAGGATGCCTTGTGTTTCATATTCGGATGCTTTCCAAAACAGTTTACCAGAGAACATGGAGTGTCAGTTCAAGTTCAACATAAATTCTTAGTTGCTAAATCGGCAACTCTGGGATGGTAAATCCTTCTCTCTTAGTCTGGTCAGCTATTTGGCTGCTTATACTTTAAGAGGCCTTTGACAGTATGATGGATGATCAATATGAGAAATAGAACCTTTAGAAGTCAAATTTTAATCTCTTGCAAAGAAATGATTTTTGCAGTTATATACATTCATTATGGATGCAAACACAGAGTCATGCGGGAAAGAATTGACTTATGGGCACCAGAGGTATGAAACCATGAGAAATATGTCCTTAGAAAAGCAGGTAAACGGTATACAAAGTTAGAAGGATTATCTCAGTCTTGCATGGCATCTTCTTTTCTTTGTCAGCATGTGTAATTTTTATAAACACATTGCTTGTAGACACAGCTAGTTGAAGCCAAACTAGTTGGGCTATGGTTCCTATTGAACTAATACGAAGTTGTCATAGTTTGATGTCAACTTCTTTCAAGGATTTTTGTCAAGTGGTTATTGTATGGTTTAAGACTTGCTCCTTTTGAGTGGCAGGCATACTACTCAACCTCTTGAACATTAAGAGAATTAAATGTTGGAATATTGACTTAGCGATGTCACATACTATTTCTTTAAGGATGTGATCTGGGCTTCTTGAGGATGTTGAGATGTTCTAGTATCCAATTTCTTCATTGTCAGTACAACCACAATTACGACTTTACTTGAGTAAGCAGGTGGTGCAATTTTCCTCATTAAAGGTAGTTCTGCGAGGATGCATCAGTAGTAAAGACCCTTCTAATTATTTTCGGGAATCTTGTGGATTCATGATGAACCATCTGACATCCACCTTCGTTCATTTTGGTGCAGTGATGGGTGTTGTAAATGCCCCAAGTCCACGATGTGCACAGCCCATTATCTACTTAGCTTTGTTGTTGTAGTTATTTCAACTAGAGTGGAAGGTAGGCTTTATTTTTAGAGAGAATGAAGAGACACTTGTAGGATATGCCTTCAAGACTCTGACTTGTGGGAACCATATGATATTTTTAATGTCATGTTGTAATTGCTATGAAGAGGTTAGATGCTGTGACAATAAGGTAATATGGAATAATTTATGGATTGGTGACTAGACTTGATATGAGGTCGTTAGGACTTTTATAGAGGGATGCCTTGGTCTTAAATGTGTGAGATTCTCTTTGTTGTCGACACGACTTTGTTGTCGAAACATACAATAAGATTGCTCGTGCATTGGGAGGAACTTCTTAGCCTGATTATCTTTTATGTTATGTCAAAGGAGTTTGGGCATATGCGAGAGGGTTAGGCTGCCATTAAGAGATTTTTGTTTCATGAGTGTAGAGATAGTTTCTACTATTATTATATGTTTATGTACCTTATTTCTATTTCTCTCTTCTATTTAGACATCCATGTAATTTACCCTTACGGTCCCTCCCTATATAAGAGAGCCTAGGGTTTTCTTATTATCATAACGAAGACTCCTTTCTTCTAACATGGTATCAGAGCCGCCTTAGGGCTCACCTCCCTTCCCCACCCACCACCCCTCCTCTTCTCTCGTCTAGCCGCTCTCCTCCCAGCGGCGGCTCCCAGCCGCTGCACCTCCGAGCGGCCCCCTCCGCTGCCGCTGCACCACCCAGCGGCTCCCAGCCGCACAAGTCAGCAGCCCCGCCGCCCTAGCGGGCCCCCCGAGCAGCCCTAGCGGGACCCCCCGCAGTCCGAACGGCCCCTTCTGCCGCCTCCAGCCGCCCCAGCGGCTCTTCGAGCCCCAGCCGCACCCTCCAGCTGCCCCCGCGGCACCCTCCAGCCGCCCCAGCGGCACTCTCCAGCCGCCCTTGCGGCCCTTGGCGCCCCAGCGGCACCCCCCTCTGCCGCCGTAGGGCTTCCATAGCCTCCAGCTGTCCATAGGCGTCGTTTTCGAGGCGATTCAAGGGCTGTAAGCTTCCTTCGAGGCGTGCCTTAGACCCCTCTTCCTCCGGTTTATGGATTTGAGTGGGTAAAAGTCTACACACGTACTCAAATCCAATGCAGTTGGTGTAGACATTCATCACAGTGTCTATTATCCCTTCGTCTTCTTCGAGCAGCAGTATGTCAGAATCGAAAGTCGATTTGCCCTCCACCGACGCATTCAAAGGTCCGGCGCCAATAGTGAAGATGGACGGGTCTAACTATGAGCTATGGGCTATGCAGTTCATGAGTCTCATGAAATCAAATGGTAAGAAACACATTCTTACCGAAGATGAGCCTGCGGAGAAGACAGGGATCTATGCCTCATGGGAGGCTGATGATGCTTACGCAAAAGTATGGTTGTCTGGTACGTTGACGATGGAGATAGCTAATGATGTTCTCCATCAGCCCACTGCTAAGGCGATGTGGGACATCCTTGCCGCTACATATTCGCAGGTGCGAAATGAGACGAAGATGTTGCAGCTTCAACACGACATCTTTACGATGAAGCAGGCCAGCAGACCTCTCCATTCTCTATACACATCCCTAAGAGGGATGTTCGAGAAGCTTTACAGTACCATTCCTCTGACTGCTACTCCGGAGCAGCAGAAGACGTTTCGGAACGCCACCATGGTGGGCGTTCTACTTGCTGCCCTCGATCCTGAGTATGATGCTGCACGGTCACAGATTTTAGCAGATGCAGTTATTCCTCCAGTGGAGGATGTCTACAGGAGGCTCAGTCGTATTCCAGTTTCATCCAGCTCTTCTACTCCACCCCCATCTGCGATGGCAGCTTCGCGGGGGAGAGGTGGACCACCTTCTGGGCGTGGTCGTGGACGTGGCCGTGGACCTCCAAGAAGAGGCGGCCGAGTCAGTCAGATGTGCTCGTATTGTCACAGAACTGGACACTCAGAGGAGACATGCTACTCAAAGCATGGGTTCCCAGCATCGGCACGGGTTGCAGAGCATTCACAGTCTCCTTTACCGTCTACGACAGATCATAGATTTGACGAACTCGTGGCCCGTCTCCGTGATATTATGCCACATTCTTCTGGTGATTCATCTGGTGGCTCTTCTGATATTGCTGCCACAGCCTCTGCCAGTTCATCCGCCGCAGCCAGTTCTTCAGGTAGATCATCAGCCCTCATACCTTTACATGATATATCTGACTGGGTTATAGATTCCGGAGCTACACATCATCTCTGTCGAGATAGAGGAAGACTACATGCCTACAGGGCTATTCCTCCAGGTCGCTCAGTACAGATAGCAGATGGTTCCCACTCACCCCTTGTTGGCCAGGGGGAGGTTTTCTTATCCTCCACTATGCAGCTACAGAATGTTTTACATGCTCCTGAGTTCTCACTGAATTCGCTGTCTATTAGTCAGATTACAAAGGATTTGAATTGTCGTGCTATATTTGACCCGTCTTCTCTCATTTTTCAGGACATACTCACGGGCAAGGTGATTGGCTGTGGCTCTGAGCAGAACGGTCTATATCGGCTGGTTCGGGAATCCTATGCTGGCATCTCCACTCACTCAGCTGGACCAGTCTCACCTTACATTTGGCATCTTCGTTTTGGTCACCTTCCGCTCCAGAAGATGCGCCATCTTCTGCCCCAGATCTCTCCAAGTTCGTCGTTTCGTTGTGAAACATGTCAGTTAGGAAAGCATCACAGGTCGAGCTTTCCAGGTCGTCAGAGTCGGAGCAGTAGCTCCCCTTTTGAGTTGTTACATATAGATATATGGGGTCCGAGTCGTGTTCCCGATCACCAGTGGCACAGGTTTTATCTTGTGGTAGTAGATGATTTTTCTCGTGTCTCTTGGGTTTTTCTTCTGAAGAATAAGTCTGAAGCAGGAGATGTTATCAAAAATTTGATTAATGAAGTGCAGAATGTTTTCTCTTCATCTGTCAAATATGTTCGGACTGATAATGCCCTGGAATTTTGTACGCGTTCTCTTTCTCAATTTCTGTCATTGAAGGGTATTATTCATCAAACCACCTGTGCATATACGTCCCAACAAAATGGTGTGGCGGAAAGAAAGCATCGCCATCTCTTGGATATCACTCGTACCTTGTTGATTCAAAGTTGTGCTCCTATTTCTTTCTGGGGGGATGCTGTCCTTACTGCATGCTATCTGGTCAATAGAATGCCGTCCTCTGTCCTTGGAGAGAAGATACCCATTTCACTTATTTTTCCGGACAAGGAGCTATTCTCACTGCCACCACGTGTCTTTGGCGCTGTGGCGTTTGTCCATCGTCTATCTCCTGGACTTGACAAGCTCTCTCCAAGAGCAGTCAAGTGCGTCTTTGTTGGGTATTCCAGAACCCAGAAGGGATACCGGTGTTATGATCCTACAACCAACATGTACTTTGTTAGTGCGGATGTCACTTTCTTCGAGTCGGTTATGTATTTCTCACCAGCTGGGGACAGAATGGAACCATCCACCACCACTGATGATATTTTGGTTCCTCCACCACCTACTTGTTTGTCACATGACTCGTCTCCTGTGTCAGTTCCCATGCCAGCACCACCGCCACCACCACCTCCACCTCCACCCATTCCACGACGAATCATATCACCATTTCCTATCCACTATACGCGTCGGTCAGGTCCCGCTCAGGCTGCTCATGAGCCAATCACTACGCCTCAGGTATGTTCAGATGATGTTACTAATGACGGGTCAGGTTTGGTACATATGCAGGATGACTCCTCACAGGCGGACCCAGATGATGATCTTGATGTTCCGATTGCTATTCAGAAACAGAGACGACAGTGTGCATCCTATCCACTCACTTCACAAGTTTCCTTTCACCGACTCACAGGTGATTTCCACAAGTCTTTGGTCCCTGCACCTCCTGATGCATCCGTTGTGAGCTGTAAATGGGTCTTCACAGTAAAATATCACGCAGATGACACATTGGATAGGTACAAAGCACGCTTGGTCGCCCGTGGATTTACGCAGACATATGGCGTTGATTACATGGATACATTCTCTCCAGTGGCGAGACACTCGACTCTCCGTATCCTCCTGTCAGTTGCAGTGGTTCGTGACTGGAGCATTTCTCAGCTAGATGTCAAGAATGCATTCCTGTACGGGGACTTACAGGAGGAAGTCTACATGCAGCAGCCACCCGGGTTTACTGCTGAGGGGGAGAAGCATATGGTTTGTAGACTTCACAAGGCTATATATGGCCTTAAACAGAGTCCACGAGCGTGGTTCCAGAAGCTGTCCAACCTAATTGAACACCAGGGATTCAAGAGGTCCAATGCTGATCATTCATTGTTCGTCCAGAAGTCCTCGGGAGGTACGGTTGTCATAATGGTCTATGTGGATGATATTCTAGTTACAGGAGACGATATTCAGGGCATAGCGAGGGCGAAGGCATTCCTAGGTCGTCAGTTTGTTACAAAGGATCTTGGAACCCTAAGATATTTTCTGGGGTTGGAATTTGCAAGGAATGCACATGGTTTGGTGATGACACAAAGGAAGTACATTACAGACTTCCTGGTTGAGACTGGTATGGATGGTTGCAAACCATCAAGCATCCCCATGGACCCCAGCATGAAGTTATATGATGGTGATACTGATGAAGTGGATAAGAGGAGATATAGAGAGATGGTGGGAAAACTCCTCTACATTACTATAACCCGTCCATACATTGCATTTGCAGTTAGCCGGGTGAGTCAGTTTATGGAGCAGCCCAGACAGGTTCACATGGATGCTATACACATGATACTGAGGTATCTGAAGTCTACTCCTGGATTAGGGCTACTATTCAGAAAGGTGCAGACTTATCCATCTCAGCGTGTGCAGACGCAAATTATGCAGGATGCCCTAAGGATAGAAAATCAACCTCAGGGTTTGCAGTCTTTGTTGGAGGCTCTCTGGTTTCTTGGAAAAGCAAGAAACAAGCGGTGGTGGCAAGATCCAGTGCGGAATCCAAATACAGGGCAATGGCCCAAGCCAGCACGGAAATGATGTGGGTTTGCTCCGTATTAGAAGATCTACATGTAGCAGTACCTCTACCTATGAAGCTTCAGTGTGACAATCAGGCAGCATTGTTCATTGCCAACAATCCAGCTTTTCATGAGAGGACCAAGCATATTGAAGTAGACTGCCATTACACTAGAGACCTGATCCAGAGAGGATTGATATCCACGACCCATGTTAGCTCAGGAGATCAGACTGCCGATGTATTCACCAAGCCATTGCTCAGAGGACCTTTCCAGAGATTTTCATCCAAGCTGAGCATGATCGACATCTATGCTCCACCTTGAGGGGGAGTGTAGAGATAGTTTCTACTATTATTATATGTTTATGTACCTTGTTTCTATTTCTCTCTTCTATTTAGACATCCATGTAATTTACCCTTACGGTCTCTCCCTATATAAGAGAGCCTAGGGTTTTCTTATTATCATAACGAAGACTCCTTTCTTCTAACAATGAGAGGAGCTACAAGCACTACAACGGAGATCTTTCATATGCCGAGGAAGATATTAGGGGATGGTAGGCAACTTTGCTTTTGGTTGGATAAATGACAAGGAACGAACATGTTTGAGGAGTTGGCTAATACTTGATAGACATGACAAATGATTTTCTATCAACAATGGTAATAATCGATTTCTCCGATTACCGGCTTGAAGACTTCCTCACTCTACTCGAGTCTCTAAGACATATTGACAAACTGTCTATGGGCAAAGATTATTGGGTTTAGAAGGACTCCCCTTTCTTGCAAGACATCGTGCTAGAGAGGACATCCTTCAACCATTGGCAACAATATGGGCTATCTGGTTAGGTAGAAATAGAGCTCTTTTCTCATCTCAACGTTTTTATTATGAAAATGTAATCTTTCATTCTAGGTCTCTTCACGAATCTTGGACGCTGTAATAAGCTCATTTGTAACCCCCTTTATTAATATCAATAAATATGGGGTGGACACCTAAGCGTGCATCCCCCTTTTTTTGGCTAAAAAAATTGGTAATATGTTGGTATATGCTAGTTGATGGCTTCGATATATGTGCTCCTCTCCCTATATCTACCTTGTTGGAACAACATTGATTACTTTAAGCATCATCAATTTGCGCAAAGGGTTTGGGGAGAATGGAGGTTGTGATACACTTTTTAAGAGCGGTCCCAAGGAATATTCTTGACGGCCCATGCCTACAGGGTGTTGCGTCCTCTTTACAAGTTGAGTGACTTTAGTTTGTTATTGCCTCTTTGGAAGACCAATGCATCATGAATGGTCAAGATTTCGTTCTAAGTAGAAGGAACTGGTTGGTGAACACGGTGTACATAAGTAGATAATTGGCATATGCTGATCTTCTATTTCACGCGTGACATAGACCAAGAGGATATTGAGTATCTCCTTTTCAAATGTCATTCTGCAAGACATGTTTGCCTTATTATATCCTTTATGGGGGACATCTTGTGGATTCATTTCGAAGCAATTCTACCCTTCTTCATAATCGGCCCCTGCCTCCCTCGGCTACTAGATCACTGACCGCAACCTTTACGTTCTTGCCCCATCACTACCACACCATCGCCCCATCCTTATTGTCACCCCCAACTCTCACACCATAGCCACCTCCACCGCCCAACCCTATTGTCATCCCCATCCCTTACATCCAGCCACCTCCAATGCCCTAGCCTCATCACCACCACCATCGCACTATCCCGGCCCCATCGTCAACATTACCATCTCGACCCCAACCCTACATCGATAGCCAACATCGTCACCTCCCCATTGCCAACATTATCATCCCCATCACCCAATCGAGAGCTAGGAATCACGAAGAATGTGATTAAACAAAAAGCACTTTGCTTAGCACCGACTCTTCTTGAGCAGATTAAAGTTTCTCACAAGAATGCATAGCAGTAATGAGTAGAATACTTGTGCTTTTGGTGTGTGTTTCAAGAGTAGAGAGTGGGCTCCTTTTATAGCTATACAATCTTTAAGAATAGTAAATTCTTAAAAATATGTCAATCAAATTGGATGAGAAAAACACTCAACGTACTGGTGTACCATTATACAAGGAGCTTGTTTCAGTGCAACAATAGTGAACCACACTACAACAATGTTCAATGACTAGTGTGTTGGTGCACAAAGAATTGTTCCCACACATGAACATGTACAAGAGAGGCACGTTAAAATATAACGACTGAGTTAAAATGTCCAATGTTCAAAAGTGTATCGATGCACATTGGGGATGTACATGTTCAAGTATGAAAAGTAAAGTGAATGTTACGAATGTATAACCAATGTACCAAGGTTTACTGTTGCATGCCACTATTATTTATTGGTGCCGAAGGTCTTGTACCGATACAATAATGAGTAAGCTTATGCGCGATACATGCATTCAAGCACATACCGATATACATGGCTCAACTACAAGTAAAATAATAATAGGAGAATTGTGCATGAGAGTTGTTTAACAAGGCCTTTTACAATACACTATTAATTCTAAAGTTATTACAAACCGAATCATTGAATAAAAGACAACACGCTTGATAACACTTTATCGTCGCATGAGAGACTCAGAAGCTTCCAAACAAATCATATGCTCCAATTTGATCCTCAGACACTGACTTTCTTTATCAATAAGGATTAATGCTAAAATGTGCTTTGTAGATACGTTATACCCTACATCCAATTGCATAAAACAATTATTTGCATAATATTTTTTTGGTATATCTTTAAGTTTAAGAAATAAGTTTATGACTTCATGCACTTAGACGACTTCATGTACTTAGACGTATTTTATCCATTAATCAAAACACTTTAAAAAGAATCTTCGAGGACAGATGTTTCAACACTCTTTACCACTCTTTAATGGGCTACCATGGAGAGGCATATTTGAGGTAACATGATGGAGTTGCAATGGGGCGTGAGGTGGCATGTAGTGGGTAGGCATGGTTGGGCAATGTGATGGGAGAGGCATGGATTGTGAATGGTGGTGATAACACAATGGGTTGTCATTGGAGAGGGGCGTAGGGGAGATGTGATGTTGTGAATGGTGGTAATAACACAATGGGTTGTCATTGGAGAGGGGCGTAGGGGAGATGTAATGGTTGGTATTGTTGGGCATGAGATGTGTGCACAATAGGGATGTTGAGCTATGATGGGGGAGGTCATGACAAGGATGGGTCATTAGCATGGTTTTAAAAAAAAATGCGCCTCAAGGCTATAGCCTCAGTGTGGATATCTGAGACATAAACCTCATAGGCCTGAGGCGGTACCAAGCATTTGAGGCAGTGAGGCGATATTGTGGTGCTGCCTCGATCTACTATGCATTTATAGACAAATAAATAATAAACTATATAAAGCTATACTTTACAATAATATTAAAGTTATAAGTCATATATTAGTCATAAACATACAAGCCTAATTACAATATATAATATCATTGGTCACATATCTAGTAACAAACCTCGTATATGGAACCAAACCTGTATGTCAAGTAGTACTCATATATGTTAGTCACATTTCCTCACATATATACATATATATGTTAGTCACAAGACTAAAAAAATGTATTATACTATCATCATATATTACTCTGAGAATACATTATTTCATTATATATTATACATTTATATTAAAGCATCATTGCATCAAAGAAATCATGCAAGTGTATAGCGACTGTTTTTAATTAGTATTGACAAATTCTATTTCAACAAATGATAACAATTGGTTGCATAACTGCAATGAGTATGTTATATGTTCAAGTATATTTTTGTAAGAATCTTAGGAGTTCATATGTTTACAATTTTAATATCACATAATCATAAATTCAAACTAGCATGTATGGTTAATATGATACATTGTGTGCATCTATTCAATTTAGAAATATTCAAATTTAGGATTTATGATAATGTATTTTGTGAATACTTAAAGTTTATGATTTCATGACAATGTAATTATGTTTAATAATAGATATTAAGTTTATTTTCTCCATAAAGTGAGGCTTACACCTCAACTGCCTCGAGGCATGCACATCGCCTCAATAACGAAAAACTAGCTTGATCCGCCTCACGTTTTTAAAAACCTTGGTCATTAGGGAACAAAGAACTAGCTAATGTGATATTTGAATCGGAAAGAAGTGCCATTTATGTGATACGTTTAATGGCTTGATGCTCTGTTTGCACGTCTCAAAAGATACAACCTTGAACTAAATGAAGAACCTTAGTTTAAACAACTTTATATGCTGGGACCCTATATCCAAATTGTGTTAAATAATATTTGATGTTTTGTTGCATTAGTACACAGAGAGGTGTCTAATAAAGGGCTTGTGCATTTGTAATGAGTGGTAATCTTCTTATTGTTTTTTAAATATCGATCTTATTTTTTATGACTATGTTTATTTTTAATACGAGCACACTACTATTTCTAACCACACACCATTCATTTTTGTGAATTAATGATTTAATTTGAGCCACGAATATGTTTGGAGGTGTGGATACTCATAAGCATTGCCATGAAAGAACGAGAGGGATCTAGCTTTGTAGAAGTTGTGGAGAACACTGCATCTGTCACAAAGTATGTCAACCACACCAAAGATCCTTCCCCTCGTGGCCTTATCGCACAACCGCCCTCTTCAAAGGCAGTGCATGAACACCTTTACTTTGCACGGGACCTTGCTGGTCCATATAATCTTCAAATCACGACAGAAGTCAACGCCATGTTCCTCCACAGATCCCCGAAACTCAAGGTATGCCTTCTTCGTCGAGAATCTCCCCACCTTCCAGATGAGATGGTCCCTGCCCTGCGTGAAGCCATCGGGAGCCGGAAGCTCAGACTACATTCTCAGGAGCTCCTCCAAAAGCTGGTCAGATAAATCCACAGCAAACTCTGGCACCTAGGTCCCAGAGGTACCAACCTGCAAACCGAACAACTCTGTGTCGAAGCCATGGCAAAAAGTCTCGGGAATCGGGTGGAAGGAGCCCCATCCCTACTCCAATCATCCAACAAGAATCGAAAAGTGTTCCCATTTCCAAGCACCAGCCTCAGCCTTGGTAACACCTCCACCAACACCTTTCTAATCCCATCCCACAATGGTGACGCGAAACAGATCCGCCCAGCCTTAATAGATCCCCTCACCCCATAAATCTCACGTAGGAGCTTGCACGTCAATCTATCAGACTCATCCCAGATCTGCACCCCCACTTCACCAGTAAGGAATTATCCATGCATTCGGCATCCCGTATGCCCAAACCACCATCTGTAAGCGGCCTAGTAATGGATTCCCAATCAAGGTTTGAAAAACGAAAGCAGGAACGAGGTGTTTTCCTCGGAATCGAGGCATAGACTCGAGGTGTAAGCCTTAGTTATAGAGAAAAATATGCAAAAAATTGTAATTATATATGTCAATATAATTATATGTTCTTTTCCCAACATATATTACTTACCAATATAATATATGATGAAATAATAGAGATAAGAATATCAAAATAGAAGATAGAACAACATCATATCCTTTCTACACAGTTTCGTCCAATCAAAGATGAATTCATTGTATATAAATATTGTGAAAGAATTAAACAACACATATCTATTTTCGAAATATTGTTGTTATTAAAAGTACGATTAAATATGTGTCGAAGATATTTATGTTGCATGTCTAACATATAATATATGGCAGTACGAGAAATCGTGAATCCTATCCATTTCGAGCAAACCTTTGAAATATTGTTGTAATTCAAAGTACGACTAAATACATGTCGAAGAAATTTATGTTATATGTCAAACATATAATATATGGCAGCATGAGAAATCGTGAACCCTATCCATTTCGTTTTTCTTGTTATATTGCACAACTTATAAAGTTTACGAGTATTGTTGGATTTGATATTTATGAATTCGTTAAGATAGAAATAGTTAGCGTTTACGAAATAGTTGAATATAATTAATAGTAAATATGAAGTTATGTGCACAAAGGAACATCAGATTTAAGCATTTATCTTGTATAATCATTATCCTACACAAGCAGATATTTATAAGCTTCTCAAACTACCAAGCAAACATTAAAATAATAAAAATACCTCAAAAATAAAAAACGTCTCACAAAATGCCTTGACCGCCTCGAGGCGGAATGCGTCGAGGCTACGCCTTAGCCACTTGAGGCGCACACCTTCGGATTGGACTGAGGCGCACACCTTGAGGCTAAATAGGACCGCCTCGCCTCGAGGCTAGTTTTTTTCATACCATGCTCCCAATCGATAAAATACAAGCCATTCCCTTGTTGTCTCCCATCCGACCAGAAGAATTTTCTCATCAAGATTTTAATATTCTTTTACCCCCACAGGTAACAGTCTCGTAGGATAGAAAAACAGTGGGATAAAGATAGAACCTGCTTCAACAGAATCGATTTCCCTCTCCTTGAGAGGGTCACGGCTTTCCACCCGGCCAATCGCTGCTTCATTCGATGAATCACCAAGTCCAAATCCGTCTTTCTCAGTTGACCCAACCAAAGGCAAACCAAGGTACAAGATCGACAATTCCCCCACTGGGCTACCAGTGTCACTGCAAGACGTTTAACGTCAGCGTCCGACATTCCAAAAGGCACCACCACAGATTTCGGCCTGTTAATCTCAAGTCTGGAGAGATTGCTAAAGACGTCCAGCAACTGCGTCGCATAGTGCATCTTCTCCTCATCCCACCCAGGAAGAGCACTGTGTCATCCACATACTGTAACAGAGGAATGGAGATATTCCAACATCGAAAGCCCTTGCACTAGCCGACGTCCACCACCCTCTTGATCATTACTGCAAAAGCGTCGGCCACAATCACAAACAACAATGGAGCCAGGGGACACCCTTGTCTAATCCCCCTCTGTGGTTGAAAATAGCCCCCTCCGGTCTACCATTTACCAGCACAAAAAAGATGAGGTGGTGACACACCTCTTCATCCATGAGATCCACAACTCTGGAAAGCCACGCCGTTGAAGAGAAGCACACAAAAACCATCAATTCACACACTTATAAGCATTCGAGAAGTCGATCCTCCACATTACACCCTTCTTTTTACGTCTCTGCCACTCAAGGCACATCTCGGCCGCCATCACCAAACCATCAACCATCTGACTCCCTGGCGTAAAAGCAGTCAACCTGTTTGCCAACACCTTTGCAACAATGAGATAGATCGCTAACCATCTTATCACGGATAAGGTTCTAGCTAATCTGCTTAGATGCGTTCTGGATTCCATCATCTTGCCCGAGCAGTCAACTTTTATCCCAGATCGTTAGTTGATAGATAGTATGGTCATGACTGCATAAACTACAATAGAACGGAGAAGACGAAAGATACATGGGGTGTATGGAAGGTAGACTTTTCCAAAGCCTATGATTGTGAGCTGGAAGTTCATTTGGGTCTTCTGCATCGAAGAAGTTTCCCTGAAGTATGAATTGCTTGGACGAAGATATGCATTACGATTGCATCGTCTTCGGTATTGTTCAATGGTAGGTCAGAGGGAGGTTTCTTTCAACCATAAAGGGGGATTAATCATGGTTTCCTACATGTCCCGCTTCTCTTCATCATTGTGGCGGATGCACTCGTCGTGATGATGAAGTTGACGGTTTAACGAGGTTTCTGTTGGACATGTGAGCCCAGAGCGAATTGTTTTTACAATAAATGTTATTGTAATATTTTTGTATATCAATAAAAGTTTTTGATTTTCACTCCCTATTTGAGATTAATGAATGAATACACTTATAAGGTCCCTTGATACAATTAAAGTTATGTACCATGCCCATCTTGATAATTATACAACTGTTGATTCAATGATTGAATCATAGAGGCTGGTGCCTGCATGCTATCTAAAGACTCAGATTGAGAACTCATCTAGCATCGTCAAATGATTATTGGGAAATGATCTCCAGCCTGAGAAGGAGATGATAATCCTTATTTCAAAGGTTGATATTCGACCGACCTCTTAATGCATGTTCTCTGCGCAAGAATTGAGATTCAGAGGTGTCAGATAAATTACGTCAAAGAGTTGACTTAACAAGATCGAAATAACCAAGACCTATATCGTATGCTGTCACGATATAGCACACATCCTCTTTCCGGAGACATATGCGTTACTATATGTTTGAGTATGTACATTAGACATACTATTAAATTGATGACCTAATCAAGGTCTATACACTAGTGAGCTGGTGTGCATACAAGCGCATGTGAGTAATACGATCTCTCAAAGGGATCATATATATTCACTACTGAACCGGAAGACATGAGCTCGATGGTCATCTTGCTTTGAAAGCATGAAATGATTTGCAGGCATGATATGCTTTTGGAAAGCATATGATCTATATCAACTCCCAATGATTGAATGAGAACATGATAAAATCCTGGAGAAGACAATTCAATTGTGATCAGAACTTCGGGTTTATTATAGATCTTCTATTATGCATGATATACATGTATTAGGAATACTCAAAGGTGATGTGATCTTAATCGATTGTATAACTATGACACTTCCATTCTGAGGGAGTGATGAAACATGTTTGCATTTTAGTGACTCCACTCAGTAGATTACTTATCCAATCTTAGTCCAAATATATGACAATGATATGAATATGATTCAGATACAATGAGAAGATTAGATATTCTGTCTGACTTGATCAGACATCTATGAGCGTTCTTATAGATTTGGGTATGCGATTAGATCTCAGTATCCAAGTCACTATACAAGGATTATACAGTCGTCATGTCCTTATCTCCAAGTATCCACAGAGAAAGCACGCTGTTCTTGAAAGAGTTTAAGAATAATTCTATTGTTGACAATATCTGGGTATTGAAAAGTTGATTAAATATGATTTTATTATCATTAATAACGTTGATATGATTCATGTTATTTGGATACATGTAGTGAGACATCTAAGATAATTAAATTTGATTTAATTATTATAGATATGATTAATGTAGATAACACTATCCACAATAATTGTGAATTTGATTCATAATATCATGGAGAGTTTTAATTGTGAATACGATTTATAGTTTATAGATTAATGTGAATTGAATTCACATTATACAATTAAATGTGAATTGGATTCACGTTATACAACTAAATGTAAATATGATTTACATTTAATATTGGATGAACGCATATGATTCATTATTATCAATGCCATGATTGAAATTGTCAGAAAATAATTTGGAATTATTTTGGTGAAAATTCAAGCAACAGAAGTTGCAACAAGTGGAAAACATGATGAGATTGAGAATCTCATCAATTAGGAAAGAAGAACATGCTCTCCATTTTCCGTTAGGAGTAGACGACTATGGAATTAGTTCCATGGCGACCGTCCATCCTATATAATGGGAAGGATGCTCTACTCCTTCCTATTATTCCACATGAAATTGATTTAATAGAAATTAAAATTATTGAAGAATGTCTTCAATTTATTTATTTCTTTTAAATTAATTGTTAAAGCAAAATCGTTGCAACAAAATCTAGGCCATTGGTTTCAATTAGGAGGGCATCATATCCATCCAATTTTGTATAAGAGAAGGACCAATCCTAGGATTTTCTCTACACACAAGTTGAAGCAACAAAACTCTCTTTCTCATGCACCTCCAAGGTTCTCCCTCTCATATGGCCGTCCACTCTAGATTTGGTTGAGAGAACTCCGCCGTCATCGCGCTGTGGTTGTGCTGCCAGATCGACTGCTCGTGGATCTTCATCTCCTTCGGTGATCCGTGCTCTTGAGGAAGACTACGGATTTCACGAGACGAAATCATGAGGTTCCACGCTTGGATCGTCAACTCGAATTGCGTGAAGCACACGTCTCATACACGCACCCACACGTGCTCACCCCGTCAGATCGGACTTGAGACGGGTCTCTTCGTTTAGAGACACGAGGATTACGATCGCGCTACAAGAGGTAACCTTACTACTTGTTTGTGATCAAGATGAAACAACATGGAAATGATCTCCTTGTCATGTGGTTTCATCGATTTTTTTAATTTCTGCTGCCCCTTATGACTAGTACGACTAGTCGACCTAGGTGCATATGATGCGATCTCCATGCTTTCATGATGTGCGAGGCGAAAACTATCGCCTTCAGTTTATTCAAGGTTTTTACGGGGAAGGCATTTCCATCCCGATCCTTTAGTGCACAGATGATACGATTTTCTTCATCAAAAAGTGGACCATCTGAGTGCATATGTATTAAGGCAATATTGGATTTCTTCGGGGATGTATCAAGCCTCCAAGTGAATGGAAGTAAGTCTCCCTTTGTGCCTTTCGACATGAGTGCATATATGATGACAAAGGGTAAGGGAATTCTAGGTATGCCAAGGGGAGCATGCCCGTTACGTACCTTGGATTGCTGTTGGTGAGTAATCGGTTGAAGTCGGCTGACTGGATGCCCTTGATCGAGAAATTGGTGGTTGGAAAGCTACTTGCATCTCCCGAGGAGGTTGACTACTGCTGGTTACGATGGTTCTCTCACTTGTCCCAATCTTCTCTCTCCTCTCGGCTACCACCACTTGGGATTTAGAGAACGATCGAATGAGTGATGAAAGATATTTTTGATCCTCGTTTGTTGAGTTTGCATACATTCCACATCTGGAATACTATTATTCAACATGTGAAGGACGATGGCCTTGGGATCATTAAGCTTGCAGAGATGAATAAAGCTCCATTGGAAAAGTGGATTGCACGGGCATGGGGAGATTACGTGATCTACTTACCGGATGATTAGGTCATTATATGGGGTCTCGTCAGAGTTGGTTGTAGGCTTCGATTACGTAGGATCATCATATACTTTTTGGAGGGGCATTTGCGCTGTGTTACATGAATTTGCTTCCTTGTTTAGGTCAGGTACGGGGGACGGTGCTTGATTTCGTTTCTGGATAGATGATTGAACGAAGTAGGGACCTTTGAGCGATCATTTTTCACGCCTTTTTTGCAATGGCTTCCATGCAGAGGGTGTCGATTGTTGAATACTGGTCTGGGAGTGTGCTACTCTTCCGATCATACCTTTCAGAGCAGCTTCTGGAGGAATTTTTGCATCTTTCCGAGCCCCTTGTAGTTGAAGGCCCGTATCCTGGGTGAGACTTGTGAATCCGACACGAGGGGTGCTTTTCTGTAAGGAAGGCCTGCTGGTCTTTTTGCATACAGAGTCTTTGAACTTGTCATCGTCACAGAGGATCATACCCGCTTTGGAAATGGAGGGCCCCATGAGGGTGATGATCTTTTTATGGATGCCCATATGTGGGGGCGTTTTAACAACTCCTAGAAGGGTGAGAATCCTACATGGCAATTGTGTGGATTGTGTTCCCTATGGGGAATTGTTGGAAGATGCGAACCATATTTTCTTCACTTGCACGTAGTCTAGAGGAGTGTGGGAGGCCAAAAGCATCGTTGAAATTGTACATGATGAAGCCGAATCATTATGGGACTCCATTGGGAGGTAGAGGTGTAAGAAAATTCTCAAGTTCAATATTCGCTCAGGTTCGGCTCGTTAAAAGTTCGATTCAGATTCGATTCGGAAATAAACGAACCGAACCTGAATACAAGTTTAGGCTCGATTAAATAAACGAAGCGAACCTAAAAATCATAGGTTCGCTCAGGTTCGATTCGTTAAAAGCTCGATAAAGATACACATATACATATTTACAAATCCTTATCCGTAAAAGTGGACTTATTTTGAGATGAGTGGTTTTTATCTAATGGTAAGTGAATTTCGTCTAGAGATAACTAGATATTTACGGGATAACTAGGTTTTATCTCTGTATAAACTATCCAAAAATAAATAGTCACATCGTGTTTACAACATCTATCATCTATGCTCTAGTACTTTCCCTTCTTTATCTTCAAATCAACAGAACAAGTACAAACATTACTTATCGAATATCTCCGCATTATTCTTATTCCTTATCCCCATCTGAATAGATATAAAATATATTATAGTTATACTTTTTTCAAAGAGACGAATCTTTATTAATCTATTTTTTTCAAAAGATGAAGATGAGTTAGATAAAGAAAAAAACTAAACGAGTATTTATTCCAACTGTAAATACACACATATATTTCCATTTCTCTTCGTTTCACTCGCTCCTATTAGAGAATTCTTAAGTTCGATATTCGCTTAGGTTCGATTCGTTTAAAAAGAGATTCGATTCAGATTCGGTTCGAAATAAACGAACCAAACCTGAACACAAGTTTAGGCTCGATTAAATAAACGATTCCAACCTAAAAAATATAGGCTCGCTCAGGTTCGGTCCGTTTACACCCCCTAATTGGAGGTAACTGGAGGGGCTCGAAGGTTGGCAGATTGAAGGCAATTACCGTGATCTGGGCATCGTGCTTGCAGGAAACGTGGTTATTTTCAAGGGAGAGAGGTTTTATGTAGGAAATGTACTTTGATTTCAAAAAAAATGTAGGAAATGTACTTGAACATGCACAAACAAAGGCATTTATGTGGCTTGGAATTTGTAACATGTACTTTATCCTTTAATGAAATTTCGAGGTGGGGTGCACATCTTCCATTTTGTGCACCCTTTTATTTCTTAAAAAATGTTTGTAGTCGTGGATCACGCGTAGCTGACTCCACTTGTGTGTGAATATGTTTCTTTATGGGTATTACGATTTTGTCCTTGATTTTCTTGGTAATTTCCTGGTTAAGCTTGAGAGCTATATCAACATAAGATTTACCAGAAAAGTTAATTAAAATTGCAGCCTTTTACTTTTTTTTAATATTACGAATTCTAACCAAATCATTATCATCTAGGTCAACTAAAGGATCCGTGACCACGAAAAAGGGGGACATTGTTTGAAGGAGGGGTTTTCAATGCATCACGTTGTTTTGTCTGAAACATCTATGACATGGAGGATCGGTTCTGTATGTGAAAGGTCTCTATGTGCTGTATTGTTTGCCGTGGTTGATATTTGTATTACATGATGGGACATCAGACACGTAAATGGGATGACTGTGGACATATTTGCGTAAATACTTTGACATCTGTCATTGCACATTAAAAGAAATCTGTCATGCACAATCCAATAAGAATGTCTAGAGTTGGTACATAAATGTGATCTCCAATAGCTCGAGACATTCAAGTTTTTTTTAAGGTGTGAGGATTGCTTAGTGTGATGCCTCCAGAATCTGTAGAAAATAGGAAGCGGAAGCGAAACATGGAAAAGAATAAAATTTAGAAGAACAACGAGATTTTTACGTGGAACCCTACTCCTTAAGGAGCGGGGATGAAACCACGGGAGAAGCTCTCAAAGGGGCATATGTTGCATTGCTTTTCTCATCTGATACAGGAGGTCTGGGGCTCCTTATATAGACTCCACAGAGCCTCCAAGTCCCACCACTGGTAGATGTGGGACTAAACATATGGATGGGGTAAATGGATCCTGGAGGGATCCATTTACCCATCTTCCTCAAGTGATGCATACAACCAAGTACTCCAACACTCCCCTCAAGTTGGAGCATGCAATGCTCAGCTTGGACAAACAGAAAGAAACTCAACTCAGAATACATGACACTACAGACAATATCAACTCAACGCGCACAACTGCTGCTGTCGAGGACGTTGCTTCTCATGCCGTGCAGGTGAGGAGGACGAACGAGTTGGAGTGTAAGTCTGCTGAATCTCCTCGTCGGAGAGCATGTGCTCTGAACTGCGCCTGCCAGAGTTACTGCAACAGAAAATGAGTCTCCTCGTCGGAGTACTCTAGCCTGTCACAATAATGTGGACAACTGCTCCATCTCTGAAAAAGGACCGAATTGAAAAGGCCGTGAAAGTGCAATCCTCGTCGGAGTCCACGATCGCTGGAGAATGGAGTCTGAAAAGTCTCCTCGTCGGAGAACTGAGTCTCTCCCATCTGACACAGAGAATGGTACTCTACTTTGGAGTCCCTATGATACCACATGAAAACCCTTGCCCACATGGCATAGGGAATGGTCCTCCACTATGGAGTCCCTATGGCTCACATGAAAACTTTGGCCGACAAAACAAGAAGAATGATGGGGACCACGACAAAAGATGGCAAACATTTGCACATCTGAAATAAGACCGCATACTCGTGCGTGTCTGAAACGGAAGACTCAGAAACATCTGAATGTCGAGTCTGAACAACTGTAAAGTCTGAATTCTGTCTTGATCTGTAATCTGAAGTCTGGAAAAAATCTGGATCTGGCTCGGACCTGTAACTCTACATAATACTCCCCCTTTCTCCCATACTGGTCGAAATGAAGACATCGACCAAGTTGGGAGAAGACAAGTAGAAAGAGGAGAAAACAAGAAACCAAATAAGCCCACAATTTTTTTTGGCTTTTCAATTTTTTTCTTCAGCTATTTTCAATCAATTTTTTTATAGCCGGCAAATTTTTTAATCATTTTTTTGAAGCCGTTCCAACATATTTTACGGCCTTTTCACCCATTTTTTTCCACGTACGATTTTTTTGTACGCATCTTTTCTCTATAATATTTTTTTGAACTTGAATCTCGGCCCAATCAGGGGCCCAATCTCTCTCTCTCTCTCTCTTCTTTTTTTTGTTGCAGCTCGCCAGACCCCACTTTCCCCTTTTTCTGAAATAACCATCGGCCCACATGGACCTAGAAGATCACCGGGCCCTTAGGGTTCTGGGAACCCTTCCCTCGCAAGGAAAAACACGCCCCTGGAGAATGGAAGCGACGCCGATCGGTCTGGAGGAGTGCGCTGCCTCTGATTGTTGAAGAGATGGGAGGTCTCCGCTGGAGGCTGCTGCGCCTGTAGCGGAGCAGCGCAGTGGAGGGGTGCGCCGCCGCTGATGGAAGGGAGGGCGGTCGCCTAGGGTTTGCTGCAGGAGGTGCAGGCGTAAACGGGTGATGGGCCGCACGTTGGAGGTGCTTCGAGGTGCCGCAGGGGGTTGGAGGTCGGTGGAGGCGACACTGGAGAGGACCACCACCTGGGATTCATGGAGGCGACACTGGAGAGGGTCGTCGCACATGATGTAGCCGACGCCTAGGAGGACTGCTGGGGCGCCGACTCCTGTAGGAGAGGCGTCGTACGTGGTGCAGCCTGGAGATGGAGGTGCATCGCCGGCGATGGGGCTCGCGCACAGTGCGCAAGATGCGCTGCATGCTCGGAGAAGATGCACTCTCGGGGGGGGGGGGGGTTGCGTGAGGGCGCCACCTAGAGTGTGCACGATCCGCTGCGCGGTTAGGCTCTGCCGCCTGAAGCCTAGATGTTGGAGTAGTTCTCGCGGCTGCTCTCAGCTGCTGCACAAAAATCTAGGATCATTTCTTGCGAGTTCCTCCACGCGCGGCATTGGAGTGTTGATGAAGGCATGGATCATTTCCTGTGGTGTTCTATACGAGCTCCTCCTGGATCATTTCTTGCGATGGTGCCCTGAAGGAACTGGAGGCTTTGCCTAGTGTGCGTGCCCTAGCGTCGCGCGAGGGAACTGGAGTTAGGAATTGGAGGCTTCATTTTTTTTTAGATCTCGCGATCACGTAGGCTGGATTTGCAAAGAGGAGATACTCGGCTTGGAGCGTTGTTGCACCTCCTGGAGATAGGAGAGGCGATTACCATGCACGCTTGCTGGAGAGGGCTTGGAGATGCTCCCGCAAGGAGTTGGGCGTTGAGAGAAGCTCCGCGAGAAGCTTCGCCTTCGCCTGGAAGAGAACTTCGACAGGATGAGACGATATAGATATTCCAGAAAATAGGGTTTCGAAACCCTAGAACTTGACAACCATAGAACTTAGCAATTAGCATAACTTGATCAAATCACAAACATGATCTTTATAAAGATCTTCAAGAACAAACAATAATCGAATCTTGAATAAATAAAAACTTGAAATCCTCGAGAATCGACCGCTCTGATACCATGTTAGAAAATAGGAAGCGGAAGCGAAACTTGGAAAAAGAATAAAACTTAGAAGAACAATATGATTTTTACGTGGAACCCTACTCCTTAAGGAGCGGGATGGAACCACGGGAGAAGCCCTCAAAGGGGCATATGTTGCATTGATTTTTCTCATCTGATACAAGAGGTCTGGGGCTCCTTATATAGCCTCCACAGAGCCTCCAAGTCCCACCATTGGTAGATGTGGGACTAAACATATGGATGGGGGTAAATGGATCCTTACCCTTCTTCCTCAAGTGACACATACAACCAAGTACTCCAACATAATTAACAAGCATGTTTCCTCCAAAATCCAATTCACAGGCGTGTTTCATTTCCAATTCACAGGCGTGTTTCTTTACACATGTTCATTGCAGTTGTATGATCTCTCTGACAGGTTCCATGTCATGCGCCCTCTTTGCTTACATGCAATTATTTTTTTGTATTGTCACTTCATACAGCTATCTAGTCTTCTTTTGCTCTTAATATATTGCATTAGTCGTCAATATAATCCCCTATTCATTTTATCAATCTTCTTGATGCGCCCGGTGAATAGTTGTTTCCCCACTCTGGCAGTTTTCAATGATAAGCACCTTACAACTTAATATCTTTTTTTTTTGCAAATAATGATTTGTGAGTATCAATTAATTGAAAGATATTCCAACTTATTGTGCAGGCGAGCATTTATCGCGAAGAGAAAAATCTTATTGACTTGTACATAATTCTACTGAGATTTTCTAGGTAATGAAGCTCTCCAAAGAGCATATCTAGCAGCATGTACATTTTGCAATTTGACTTGCATAGCAGATTTACGATCTTAAGGTTTATTACAAGTACATATCTATATTGTTTTGCAGTTTGTTATGTGATACAATACCCTCACATCGGGATTATCGTACGCTATGTTTGAAAGAAAGAAGCACATTTAAGAAGGTAAGTGATTTGTGTTTAAAGAATATGTGAATTCATGAGATGATATTAGTACTTCTCTTTTGATAATTTATTTTCTCAACACTTTCTGTTTATCAGAAACTTTTGGATGTCATCAATGAACTAGAAGCACTTAAACCCGTTGTTCATCGTGAAGTTGACGAACGTAACAGGGGCAGATAGCTTCTCTTGGTGGTTATGAACGGAATTCTTACCCTTCAACTGCCACACAGGTTTTTGTCTCCATAGAAATACTTGTGCTCCATTGCTTAATGTACGGGTCTGCTTAGAATTTGTACATGTTTTTGGGTCCTTATCTTTTGTGGCCCAGAATCTCCAGGTCGTTTACTCAATAAACTGAGTGATCCATGAAAATTAGGCAAAGCAGTGTCTTGTCAATTTGCAGACCATAGCTTTTTTACCTTTGTGATTTATGCCTTGAGGGTGCAGGTTGCCAGTGTCATTGTCGCACACATTCACAATTACATCCACATGTTTGCTTGAAAGAATTTTCTGATCGTTAATGATTATGTGCTTCTCTCGAAACTGCAGACTAGTAACAAGGCTGTTTCTCAGACATCTTGGAAGTATAATAATGGTCACAGTCAGTTGGTATCTACGGGCAAACACAAATAAGCAAGCAAATTCAAAAATCGTAAGTGGTTTCCAGGCAGTTTTGTGGTTTAAAATAGCTGCAAGGAAGAGACCTCTCTTCTGCTATATTAAACTTTTTACCACGGAGATGAATGCTGCTTATAAGGACTAGATTGTTTACCGTGAAGAATTTTTATAGCATTTTTTCACATGGATCTTTTCACCACTTGAGGAAAGAGCCCAGTGCACTGAAATACTTGGTCTTTGAAACGGTCCAAGTGATTTTAATGCCTGTTGATTTATCAACCCTTCTTTTAAATTTGCTAGTTGCTGATTTCATCTGTTTTACTAAGAAGGTCAAATATTTATAGTTAGCCCATACCACTTCTTAGATTTTAAAGCAATCTTTGGGAAACTAGCATTTTTGTGCGTGCTTAATCTGTGATACTGTAGTTATTTCATGCTCTCATTGCTTTCTAAAGTCTTAGTTGGATAGTTTTTGTTTTTGGGAAATATTTAGCCAGATATCACTGTGCCGGATTGTTGCTCCTAATGACACAATGGATGTATAATTAATTGTTAGAATTGCAGGTACCTCAATCTCCCTATCCCAAGGAGGAAACTTTATCCAGGCACTCAATATTAGGGCCTGGTGGACTTTGGTGGCCACTACAGTGGACCTATTACTGGTATAAGGGTATAATCATGTTTCCCCCCTTTCCCGACTTCATTGGAATATCATTTCCACTGGTCATTCACCGTTTTCCTGGTGCAGGTCCAGTATCCTAGCAATGCAGATATAACGACAGAAAACTTTAGGTTAAAATCTTCATCACATTAATTTGTTGGATTTATTTTCATTGTAATTTTTGAAAGAGGATTTATACTAGTTGTAGTTTATGTGAAGACTAATTGCACCTCACTTTTCTGGTTCTGGTTTCCTCTGCCAGAATTCCGCTGACTAATCAGATAAACACGGGGATAGACAAAGGGTTCCGAGCAAACAGCATATAGTTCTGAAATGGCATCTGTTCTCTCTCTTGATGATGGACGGTGGTCGCATTCTTCCGAGCCTTCCTCTGTGTCTGTTGAACTTATGCCAGATGACTTTAACCTGTTGAACATCAAGCAACCTTCTCCTCCTCCAGTTCTTGCTCATGTGCATCCACAGCAAGCAACGGTTCCGATTCCTTCTTCCAAAATTGCCGACCCAAGACCAGGCCTGCAAGGACCTCTAATGTTGAGATGCCTGATGCTAATACTTATCAGCATCTACACATTGTAAGCTTAGACAAGCATCCATTCTTGAATTGTATTTTCTTGCACGGTAACTTGTATTAGTTTTCACCTGTCACTGATTACAGTGAGCTATTTGTATCAGCCAGTACAGATGATGGAATATTTTCTGAGACTTGCAGAAAAGAACACTGCAAAAAATTTAGAAACTTGTGGAATTCTTGCGGGCTCTTTGGTATGCTACATGGAAAGTAGAACTTCGTAACCAGTAGCCTTATATTTGAAGTTTCCTAAGATGAGTTGCTTGTGTTGGTTGCAGAAGGAAAGGAGATTCTGTGTAACGACACTGATCATCCCAAAACAGGAGGCAACATCTGATTCAGTATGGCAATCCACCCATTTCCTCATGTTAGAGATTTTCAGATCACAGTCCAATTTCATTGCTAGGATAGGCTGGTTAATGTGCTCTTAAAATGCACTGCAATGAGAAACTAGGTTCTGCTGTTGTGGCTAATTGAAGTAAACATGTAGGTCGGTAGTGAGGAAACATACTCTCCTTTCCCCAAATTTTGTTGAATAAGGAAACCGTGATGATAGTTGCCTCTGTGCTAGTTATCAAGGTCATTTGCGTTTTATTTTTCTACGATGGTCAGTTACAGTATACCGTCTCAAGGAGACTTTAATATTTGCAAACCTGTTGTTATTTGATCATTCTCTTTGTTTGTATGTGATATATCAGAATTAAAACAAATGCGAGCATCTTTTCAAAATAAAAAAAGAACAATGCAAGCACTTTCCTGCATCAAGAGCATCTGACTATTAATGCTCTGCAAATATTTCGATTCTTTTAGGTCGCACGAAGCTAATTTTCTGCTGAGAGTGCAAGGGAACCAAAACCTAGCTTCATTAATTGTTTAATTACCGGATTATGATATATTACACTTTTATTCACACACTTTTTAATCTAGACTCTGCAGATTTTTGTTGGATTTGGTAGTCATTCTAGTTTTGTTGGATTTTGTTAATTAAAATGGGATTTTTATGCCACAAACCCTATGAACTTTGTTAATTATCCGTTCACCCCTTCTCTAAAAAAATCCGTTCACACCTAAGTACTTCGTAATTATCCCAGAACCTCTACAATCTTACCAACTCCTACACCACTACTCCTATGGTGAACTCCCATCTATTTAGCTGTTAAAGGTAAATGTATCTATCAAAATATGTTAAATATATCCTTTTTGTTTATTGAATTTACAAGATAATGTTATTGATCTCATTCCTCCCCTCTACCTCCCCCGCCGCTGCCTCTCTGGTGCGCCGCTGAGGTGCTATCCCGATGGGCCTCCATTAATTGTCGTGAGATGATCGTCCCCGGTAAATGCTGCCTGCTTCTGCTGATTGAACTTCCCCGCTTCACAGTCACTTCCACCTCCACTACAGTTTCGTAGTCCCCCCTGTTCTCCACTCCCAGAGTCTGAAACTCTGCTTCCTGATTGTGTTTGACCATGACAACCACCGACAACAGCAACACTAATAGTACGATAATTACCTCAATCACCGCCGTTGAATTCCCACTGGAACTCGAATCTGGTGCTTTTGGCTTCATGCAAAAGGCATCTCCACTGAAACCTGCTCAAACATATCACCTCCTACATGTTAGATACCTGATCGAAGACACATATATTGTCCTTAGATCTATAAATTAAGCATTAATGTGATGTTTGCATGTATGTGTTTTCAGACTTTATCATTCACATATTTTTATAACTTGAGCACATATGATAAAATGGATACGTGGAAGGAAGAGTGGCGTACTAACACCATTGTGGACGTCAAAGTTGATCCCATGAATGTGTGGGTGCTTGGTTACAATCATATGAAGAGAGGCGCTGACACCTCCTCCATCACCCACCACGTCTTCGTTACGTGGGAGCCGTCGTAATTATCCATGATATTTATGCTGCATAAAATCATATTATGGCAATATTAGAACATTTGTCCATTCGATTTTGTCCAATTAAGGTTTTCCATCCATTCAATTAGAGTCTAATTAAATTAGGATTAGGCTATTTTTAATTACATCCAATTTAGCCCATTACAATTTCAATTTTTATTTAAATAACAAGATCCACTTGTGATCCCCAATTGATTAGTTAATTGGTTGAGATATTTAGTCTAATTAGGGTATGTCGGGATTTGATTTTTATTCTTTTTCTCTGTTTGTAATCCCACTCCTCAAATATAAAGGGGACAATAATCCATTATTTTAATCAATTGAAATTGAATCAAAATTTGAATTTTATCAAATCCTCTCTCTCTCTCTCTCTCTTGCCCTCTTCCTCCACATGATCTTCACATCATCTCTTAGAAAAACCCCTATGCAACCCTCACACCTTTTCTCCTCTAAATTTAGGGTCTAGAAAAACCTTCCACCCCAGCAACGAGGTCCCGTAAAATCTGATTCGTCGAATCTTCTTCTCGTCTGTTCAGATCAAATCAAGAGTTCACCAAATATTTTCATCGATAGATTTTTCTGTTTGCATCAATTGGTACCATATATGACCTACATATTGTCGTTATGATCTGAAGATTAGTCCATTGAAGATGAATTTTTCTGGCAAGCCGAAGATCCTTTCGACTTTTGGAGATGAAACTCTAGTTGAGTCATTGCCATGGTTTACATGCACGGCAAGAGATGTACAAACACCAACTCCATTCAAGCAACAAAGTGTAGACGTGGCTAGATTCGTGGTTTAATGAAGATATTTTTGAGGAAGCACATGCCCCTGCTATCCACGAGGGTGTTGAGCCACCGTCTTCCATCCAGGAAACCATTACAACGGCAAGGTCGTCACCACCCCAACCCGCTATCCCTGCACTGTCAACCGCCGCCCCAACTCCTCCGCCGACTCCACCAACATCCACAAACTCACTACCACTCGCTCCTACCACCCCAGCCCCTCCGCCAATGACACTAACCCCACACAACCACCCTCCACCACCCAAACACCCCTATGGCGCAAAACCCCCCTCCAGTCAACCCAACGCCTCCGCGTCACTCCACTATTACCACCAACAACAGCCCCTAGCGTTGCGACCATCATCAATTGGCCCCAACCCGTGAGAACACCCAACCAGAGCCCTAATGTCTACATGCACCATCTCCACAAACAATTGTATTGTCACTGACGTACCCTAGCGCGAAGGCCCAAGCCCAATGATGAGATACCCATCACCGTCACACACCACGATGCGACACCAAGAGACGAGCTTTGCACCACTTGGTGATGCTGAGGCAACAATGCCAAATAAGCATGATGGAGCACCAGAGCGTCCAGAAGCGGGAGACACGATCTCCATGCTTCGAATAGCATGTATCCTCAGAGTGGCCATAACAGTGACACCAAGTGCGTGATTGATGTGGACGGACCTCTCCTGACACGAGCATCACGACCTCTTAACTGAGAAGATCCTTCTCTATTACGAATTTACGAGATACGACTATAACCGAGGATGTCTGAGAGGAGGCCAACGAGGGGACTTTGATCCTACTGAGTCTACGACATGCTTTCTCCATGTGAGGTATGGTAGCATCCTTAAGTAATTGGGACTGTATGACATCATAGTTAGGATCAAGAGATGCTAAAAAGATTCCAACCATGATGGCATTCCTGTACGCCTTTTGATGCTATGGAGATGTTGTCAGAGGTATGAAGCTGTGAAGCTTCTCAAACATGGCTCTTAGTGACATATATAAAATATGAAGATGACCATTCTGTTTGACCGCGAAAATGTCATGCTGGAGCTGCAGTATCTTCGTCTCATTCCTTGCCTCAGAGTAGGCGGCGGTGAGGTTGTGATGCCCATCTCTGGGACCTCAATACCGAATAACCAACTCACAAGCATTAAATTCATATTCGAAATACAACAAGCAGATAAGTAGGAGACCAAGCAAAGTAAAAGGAAATAAATATGATGCATTCACTTCTCATTGGCATATCAAAAAAAAAACACAACTACGTCCACACTTACAAATATGCATCATAGTATAATAAAATACTCGTATCATAATTGTTTCTTACAAGTAAACAAAAATAAAGTGGAAGTAGAAATTGTACAAGTAAAACTACCAAAATGTTACATGCACCCTGTACGGTGAGGACGAGTTTAGAAATCTCCTCAGCAATAGAGCTGCTTACTACAATGGTTGTGGGTCCTGCGAACTTGTTAGACAACACGGAAGAGAAGTATGTTATGAGCAATTGCTTAATACATATTTTTCTATTCAATTGTAAAGCAATAAAATAAGTCATTGGCTATAGTAAAGATTGCAACTGAAATTGAAAGGACAACTAAAACTACTACACAAGAAACGTGAAACCTCTCTCATAAGGGAACCTTACAAGTTAACTCTACCTCTTAAACTCTTTAATAAATTTGGGGCGAGCACCAACGAGTGCGTCCCCCGCTTTTGAGCGTTAAAAAAAAAGTTAACTCTAACACTTGGGTTATTATTTCTCACAAGGTCATATAAGTATTATCATTATTACAATCCATTATTTTTATTATCAATGATCCTCTTTTCTGTTAGTGAATGAATAGCATGTGGTTTTGATCACGAGGGCCTCACACTATGACTCTAAGATATGATGTATCTTATGGTTGGTGTGCGGCGTGTGCCTCCGTAGGCAATGCTGTGAAGTTATTGCATCCTAATTAAGTTCCTAACATGTTTATTTACTAACCTTACAATTACGCTCACTCTCACCATTTTGATGTTCGGATGAGTTCACTTGATTCCAAATGTTATCATTTTTCAGATAATTCAGCATGATTTCATTGTAACCAACTCTCTTATAGAATATCACAATTAATAAGTATCCGACCGAGGTAACTCACCGGAGAACTACTACATGCCAGTAAGAGTCCTCGATGGTAGGCATAAATCAAGTAAGGATATGGAATTAGGATATGATTCACCATTTTCTAAGTTCCAACTATAGTTAGAAAACCTACGACTATCTTCCATTTTTCTCCGCATATATGGTAAACTTGTAAGTATAACTCCGTTGCTAACTACATCTCAGAAGTCAGAACTACCTTCATAGAATCAATATGAGTAACCAACTCGAGCGATCGACTCTCATTAGTCCCTCATGTTAATCCTATGATTGAAAGTGAAGACAAGACTACACGCCATGAGTCCTCGAACGTCGTTACATAACCACCAGAAACTACATCGGCGCACATGCATACCTATATGTCTTCCAGCCCACACAAGGTACTGGGGTCGAGGTCGCCAAGTGTTCTACCCGAAGATCCAAGGGTGCATGCCCATGCCTTGCGGTCACTATCTCCAACTACTCAAGCATCATCGGAAAACTACATCGTGAGCAACAACCTCGGAATGGGAGATTATCTCAATCGTGGAGCCAAAGCACAAGCATGCGGGAAGAGCTACCTCCACAACACATATCAGATTTCGTTGTCACAATAATTATTTAGTATTCGGATCCGGAGATAGATGATGAAATCTTGGATTTCATTTAATACTCTACTTATTCTTATTTAAGTTATAATTTAGATAATCTAATATTGATTTCTATCTCAACTAATCAAAATTCAGTCTCGAAGGATCATTCTACTAATAGGTTACATATTAATGGAGACACTCATGTTCTCACAATAGATATTAAATCAATTACTTCATCAAGTTTTCACTTTCATTTAGTTTAACAAACTAGTAGTGAGCACAAAAAAATCGTTGCGATATGAAGGTTAGAAAACTCAGAACTCATGAACTTCGTAATACAATATGGAAAATCGTGAAAATACATCCCATGCAAAATCGTTTATATCTTTGATACGAGCACTTGTGATCCTCATCTCTCTCACATCACTACGGTATATCTTTTATCAACATGCGATACCCGGGTCTCTTGAGATTGTCCCGAACATGTCACTATAACTAGATAGGTATATCTAAAATACTTCCTTACGAGAAACTGCTCAGATCTTTGATCCAAGCACATGCATTGATCCTCATTTCGCCCACATCACAATGGTATAATTTTTATTGACATGCGATACCTGCATCTTCTGAAATTGCCCCAAACATTTCATGATAACTAGATACCTCAATACACGCCTTACGTGAAACTACTCAGATTTTTGATCAAGTACATGCATGTGATCCTCATCTTGCCCACATCACAATGGTATAACTTTTTTCGACATGCGATACTTGTATCTCTTGGAATTGTCCAAACATTTTATGATAACTAGATACTCCCAAAACACACCTCACGTGATACTGTTAAGATTTTTCATCCAACCTTATGCGTATGATCTTCATCTCATCCTCATCACACAACAACAATAAAGCCTTTTCCCACAATTAAGTAGGGTCAGCTACATGGAATCTTCGCCTCCATTCAGATCTCTCTTGGGACTATCTCGGGCTTATATTTAAAAAACTAAGATCCCTTCGTATAGTCTCTTTCCAACACTTCTTAGGCCGTCCTCGCCCTCTCTTAGCCGGCTCAATATCCCAACACTCGCATCTCATAACCGGTGCATCAACTGTTCTTCTTTGCAAATGACCAAACCATCTTAAGCGGTTTTCTCGCATCTTATCCTCTATCAGCGCTACACCAAATTTCTTTCTGATTACCTCATTCCGAATCCGATCTTTACGTGTGTGTCCACACATCCACCTTAGCATTTTCATTTCTGCTACAACCATTCTCTACACATGTCTATGGTTCACATGCCAACATTCAGATCCATAGAGCATAGCAGGTCTCACGACTGCTTTGTAAAACTTTCCTTTAATTTTAAAAGGAATTTTCTTATCTCATCCTCATCACAATGATATAATTTTTATCTACACGCGATGCACAATTCACTCGGAATTATACAAAACATGATGCGATATAGTTTGGAACTCGATTTGCATGTGATGAAAACAATCAATCAAGACTTCATCGTAAACAATGAAATATGAATGTCTGGACCAACAGGGCAGAAATATGGAAATTCTTTGGGATACTCCCCATGATTCATCCTCTGCCTCGAAAACAACATTTTTGGCGTGCCTTGCGTGAAAAACACACGAGATACTAGCGGACCTTGCCGTCCTCTTCAAGTTGACGACCTCGGCACATTGATCAAACGCCATCGGTGGTGGAGCTCTGGTGGCTCTCCGACGGTGCGTTGGAGAAAGGTTTTGGTGGTCTAAGTCCATTTGGTTCAGCCACTTGGGCGTAAATAGGTGCGGGTCATGGTTGACCGTCAAAGACTTCAGCATGGGGAACCTCTTCTATAGTTTCCCACCCTCACTCCAATCATCCACCCAAAACTGAAAGCCAGTGCCGTCCCCCAACACTGGTCTCATAAAGTGCCGCATTTCATGTGCCATGCTGCAAATACCTCTCCAAAAGTATGAAGGTGAGAGACCACATTCCCCAGGGCCCGAAAATGGGAGACCATGTTCATAGATTCTCCTAATCAGACCACAAACCAGACTATCATAGTCATCCCAAATACGGGCGACCCACTTGCTCAATAAGACTTGTTCATCTCCTCTAAACTGTGAACACCAAGACCTCCATTCTCCTTTGAGTATGCCACCGACTTCCAATCCACCAATGCGAAACCATGCGAGCGTCCATCTGATGATCGGAAAAATCATCTCATGATGGACTCGAGCCCCTTCTGTAACCCATAGGTACTAGGCGAGAGGATAAGAAGAAATGCAGTATAGTGGAAATAACTGACCGCAACAACACTGGTCTACATCCCCTAGACATAAACAAATTTCCAGCCAACCAGCCCCTTCCAATTTCTTAATCATAGGTAACCACTCAGTGGCACGCATCCTCCCAGCCACCAGCGACACACCCAAGTATCTTAACGGCAACTCCTTGCTCAGAGAACGTAACCAACCAGCACATACACATCTACCAGTCCAAAGGGAACAAATTCAGACTTGTCCCTATTCAGAATCGGCCCAGACACAACATCGAACATGTCCAGAGCCACGGGATTATAGCACCACCCTCCGTAAAACGAATCGTATCACCCACATACTAAAGAATGGGGACATGGAAGTCCTCCCTCGAGTAGTTATTGCAAAATCCCCCAGAGATGGCATGCTCCACCATGACCGTTAATGCATCGGCTGCTAGAGCAAAGAGAAGAGGTGCCAAGGGACACCCTGTTTGACCCGCGTTACGACTGGAAGTATCCGCCTTTGGCTGCCCATTCACCATCATCGCACATGAAGCAGTCATGATACACCTCTTCATCCACAACACACATTAGGGAAACCACACATGTGTAGATCCATGAAGATATCGGATATAACCCTGTATAAGTAATGGCGTCATATCTTCAATGTGAAGGCTACAACAGTCAACTACAACTCATGCATGAGTTAATTACACATGATGTTTTAGTTGTCGTGACGTATGCCACATTTTGTCCTCGCCACATCATTACGGCTCCTAATCCTTCATTGGATGCATTCATGTACACAATGAAGTCTAAAGTACTGGAAGTAGGGATCAGAATGGGTGTAGTAGTCAATCGCTCTTTTAGCGTGCGAAATATTAGCTTATTTTTTTTGTTACAGGCAAATGGCATGCCCTTCTACGTTTTCCAAGTGAGAGGTAGGGCTCACAGAGAAAACCCTCCAACAAAATGTCGGTATTACCCGACGAGGACATGGAAACTACGAACCTTAGTGACGGTCTTGGGCTGCTCCCAAGACACAACTACCTCAATCTTTGCGAGGTCAAGTGCCATCCTTGCACCATAAATCACGTGGGCAAGAAATGTCACTTATGAAAATCAAAACTCACACTTGCTATACTTCATATATAGATGATGCTTTCTGAGTGTTTATATAACAATGGAAAGGTGCAACTCATGCTCGTTCTCATCTTGAGAATATATCAAGACTTGATTGATGAACACCACTACGAAATTGTAAAAGTATGGATGGAAGGTCCCATTCATCAAGTCCATGAATGCGATAGGTGCATTTGTGAGCCAAAATGACATCACCACGAACTCATAGTGGTTAATGTACAATCTCATGTATCCATCCTTATTCTTCATGAAGAGCATTGGCGCTCCTTGTGGTGATGTAATAGGGCGAGGGAATTCCTTCCCAAGTAACTCCTGCAACTGTACCTTGAGCTCCTTGAGCTCGGTAGCTGTCATCTCGGTATGGAGGAAAAGAGACCAACTGAGTGTTAGGAAGCAATACGATCTCAAACTCTCTCCATATCTGGTGGTAAACCGAGCAAATCATCTGGAAATATGTCAGGAAACTCACATACAGCTCTGGCATCCTCAGTCGTCCTATCTTAATCGGTTGGATCAATATTGCAAGCGAGATGGCCTACACGTCCCTGACTGAGACACTGATATGCCTTAAAGCAGATATGTACTTGATTTCATTATCCGAGGTACACCCGTCAAACTGAAAATCTAGTACTCTTGGGCCATCATTGGCCACTGTATAAGATCAACAAACTGCTTTCTCTGATCATCTACCCAATGGTCTGGATAGAACTCACCTCAAAATTCATCCACAACAATTTCCCAAGTGTTAGGCTTGGTCAAGTGCTTTTTGGTGGTGTACCACAATTGCGTGGCATAGCCAACGAGTAAATACTCTACGAAAGACAACGTTGTATCATCTATCACATGAATCATCCTTAGCACTCTAGACATGTGGTCCATCCATAAGTTTGGCTCATCTAGTGTAGAGGTGTTATTGCAACACTTGAGGTCTCTTGTAAGCAGTGTATGTGCTCTCATTCTTCTATAAGGAATCCATGTCCTCAACCCCTTCCAACTCCAGAGACATCGAGTGGTGGACTCTATGCTCCTTGTGAGAGGGATGGTACGAGGAGTCAACCTACTATTGGGGACTCCACGCTATAACCTCCTAGCAGTATGGTATATACTGTGCGGTCTGTATTAGCAAGGTCAACTATTGTGCCACATTAGACTCTCCTCAAGTCGGCATGGTTCTTCTAAAGTAAACCATGACATTCATACTTGTTCAAGCACTTAGAGAGATATGGACATGTTATATTACTTATACAGTTCTCTTTGGACTCATATCAGAGTTTGAAGATTCCAGACATTATCCTGTATTTCGAATACCAATGAGAATCTAATGTTCATGAGAAGGATGGAGTATCTGGGCTATGATACCAAATTGTGATGCCCCCAAGGACCTCGATACTCAACAACCAGACTCACAAACATCAAATTCACATTCGAAATACGACAAGCAGATAAGTAGGAGAATAAACAAAGTAAAAGGAAGTAAATATGCTGCATTCACTTCTCATTGATATATCAACAAATATAACAACCATGTTCACATATACGAATATGCCATTAGATTATAACAAAATATATGTATCATAACCGTCTCTCAACAAGTCAACAAAATTAAAGTGCATGTAGAAACTATACAAGTAAAACTATCAAAATGTGACATGCACCCTGTACGGTACGACTAAATTCAGAAAGCTCCTCAACAACATTGCCGCTCACTACAACGATGATGGGTCCTACGAACCTGTTGGACCACACAGAAGAGGAGTACGTTATGAGCAGTTGCTCATTACAGATTTATTCTATTCAAATTTTAAATTGTAAAGCAATAACAGTAACTGGAAAGAAGTAACTGACTGTAGTAGAGACACCAACTGAAACTAAAAGGACAACTAAAACTAGTACACAAGAAACGTGAAAAACTCTCTCACGAGGGAACCTTAAAAGTGAACTCTAACACTTAGGTTATTTCTCCTTAAGGCCATGTAAGTATTATCATTATTACAATCCAATATCATTATTACCGATGCTCCTCTTTTTTGTTAATGAAGGGATAGCCTGTGGTCTTGACCATGAGGGCTTCACACTATGACTCTGAGATACAATGGATTGAGGTGCTTCTGTAGGCATGCGATGAAGTAATATATACTAAGTTCCCAATATATTCCTTTACTAACTTTACAATTATATTCACTCTCATCATTTTGATGTTCAGATGAGTCCACCTAACTCAGAATGTAATCATTATCTAGATAATTCAGTTTGATTTATGTATAACTAATTCTCATATAATATATCACAAGAAGTAATCGACTAATGTAACTCTTCGGTGAGCCACTACACGTCGGTAAGAGTCCTTGATGGTAGGCACAACTTAAGTAAGGGTATGGAATTAGGATATGACTCACCATTTTCTAACTGTAGTCGAACAACCTACGACCATCTTACATTTTGCTTCAAACATGGGGCAAATAGGACAGTACAACTCCTTCGCTAACCACATCCCGGAAGTCCCTTCATAGAACCAACACGAGTAATCAACTCGAGTGTTTGGCTCTCATTAACCACTCCTGTTAATTCAGTGACTGAAAGCGAAGACAAGATTACCTGCCATGTGTCCTTGAATGCCGTCATGCAACTACTGGAAATTACATCAGGGCACATGCGAACCTATGTGTCTTCCAACCCTCACAAGGTACTGGGGTCGAGACTGTCAAGTCTTCTAGACAAGACCCAAGGGTGCATGGCCATCCATTGCGATCACTATCTCCAGGCTACCCAAGCATCACGAGGAAACTACACCATGAGAAACAAATTCAACACGGGAGATACCTCAATTGTGGAGCCAAACACAAGCACGCAGGAAGAGCTACCACCTCGACATAGATCATATATTATTGTCACAATAATCATTTAACATTCATTTGTGGAGATAGATGACACGATATTGGATTTCACTTAATTCTAAATTCATTCTTATTTAAGTTATAATTTGGATAAATGTAATATTTTTTTGAAGCCAAAAAGGGGGAAACACGCGTTGGTGACCGCCCCAGAATTAAATTAGAAAACTAATTAAGGAGAACAAACACAATTAGTACAGAAGCCACATCAACAAAACCCCCAGACTGGATACAAACATTTTCCCAATACAAACATTTTCCCAATAGAACCTCTGACCTGAGAACAACATGGCATTTCTAGCCAGCCAGATAGACCACAAAATGGCCAAAGGGCAAAGCAACTCCCTCACGCACTGCCTGGCCGTCCACAAAGAGTCCCAAAAAGAGTCAAAGCTCGACGCACAAACCCAACCCAAGCCAAAGTCCCCCCAAAGACACGTCAAACCCGGACATAGGAAGAAAAGATGTTCCACCGATTCAATTCCACTGTCGCAAAGAAGGCACCTGTAGGAAACTGTCCCAAAGAATCAGACGCGACGATCTCTCGTCATCAGTCTCTTCCGCCTAAGAAGTAGAAGGAAAAAACTGACCCTCTCTGGCAGGCGGAGTCCCCAGATAAAGTTGCAATCCCTAATCAAATCCTCCGATCGTGATGGAGGCAGTTTGCAGATTGCCCCGTAGACTTTCTTGACCAAGAAAGAGCTTTCCCTCCATACCCAATGGTCCCGACCCTCAGCAGGGCCCCTACGAACATACATGGAGTCAAGCAGAAGAAGAAACTCCTCCAATCGCTGGTCCGATAAGTTAGCACAAAACAACGACATCCGGTTTCTGTCACACCAGCAGCTAGCAATACAAGCATCACGGTCAGCCACCAAGGCAAACATGCGAGGAAAGTACCCATCCATCGACCCGCTACTTGTCCAGTCATCCGTCCAGAACGCGAAAGATTCACCATTACCCAGAACATGTCGAAAGAGCTCATGGAAACGAGGTAGAACTGTTAGAACACCCTTCCAGAAAGGTGACGGCAGAGCCCCACTAGCAGCACTTGCCGGTGGCGCGCAGGAGATGCCGTAAATCCGGTGCACAAGAGCACAACATAAGTCCTCGTCGCTCCGCCATAGTCTGTTACCCATTTCATCAACAAGGCTTCATTCATAGCCTCAATTCACCTAGCCCCAGGACCTTCCTCAGCCTTCGGAAGTGTAATAGTCTCCCAATCCACCAGGTGCACCCCATGAGCCTCATGACCACTCTTGTTCCACAGAAATCTTCTCATTAGCCTCTCAAGGCACCTACGAATTCCCGCGAGCAGAATGCGAGTAAACATGAAGAACACCAGAATCGCAGAGAGGACCGTCTTCAGCAAAACAAGACGGCCCCCCTGGAGAGGATAGAGGACTTCCACCCCGAAAGCTTATTCTACAGCTTCTCAATAACAGGTCACCAGTCCTCCATTTTGACTCTGCCCGTCGTCAGGGGCAACCCCAAGTATCGAATAGAAAGCGTACCATAGTCAGTACCTAGCTCGGTGCTGCACAAGCGCGCTCCATCCTCTGAAAGCGCAAAAGGAACCACCATAGACTTGTCAGGATTCTGCGCCAGCCCCAACAACTCTCCGAACAGTTCAAGAATTATCGCCAAACCATTGGCTTCTTCACTATGTTCTCAATAAAGAAAATGGTGTCATCTGCATACTGAAGAAGAGGAATGACAAGCCCATCCCTCGAATAGCCGCACATGATCCCGTAGCTCTGGGCCCGGTCAACCAAACAGGCAAGCACGTCAGAGGCGATGGCAAACAACAAAGGAGCCAAAGGACAACCCTGTCTGACACCTCTCTGTGGCTGAAAGAAGCCGCCCTGCGGACGACCATTCACAAGAACCACCCTAGAGGCAGTGGTAACGCAGCGCTTCATCCAAGAAACCCATAGCTTCGGAAAGTCCCTTCTATGCAGAGCCACCCACAGAAAACGCCAGTCCAACGTATCTTATGCTTTTGCAAAATCAACCTTCCAAAGAAGAGCCTTCACCCTACGTCGCTTCCAATCAGCAATGATCTAGGTCGGATAGCTTGAAAATCGCTCCCAAACTTCACGATGTAATATAACTGTGGAAATACGCTCCACACGAAACTACCCAGATCTTTGATCTGAGCACGTGCATATGATCCCCATCTCTCCCATATCATAGTGATATAATTTTTATTGACATGCGATGCCTGGATCTCCTGGAATTGGCCAAAACATGTTGCGATAATTAGATAACCCCAAAACACTCCCTCGTGTGAAACTGCTTGGATTTCGGATACAAACATGTGCACATGATCCTTATATCACCCACATCGTTGTGATATAATTTTTATCGACACACGATACCCAGATCTCCGGAATCACCCCAAACATGATACCCCCAAAAGGCTTGCTTGTGTGAAACTTTTCAGATTTTCGATCCAAGCACATGCATATGATCTTTATCTCATCCACATCACAATGGTATAGTTTTTATCAACATGCAATACCTCGATCTCGGAATCAGCCCAAACATTGCCTTGATTGGCGCTTTTTGTGGGGATTTTATGGAAAGGGGATTTTATGGAAGATAGACTTTGCTAAGGCATACGATTGCCTTGATTGGCGCTTTTTGTGGGCTGTTTTGAGGCATCGGGGCTTCCCGCCGTTGTGGATTTCTTGGATGCATAGGTGCGTTTCCACCGCATCCCTTTCCGTATTGTTGAACGGAGGTCTTACTGGGGGCTTTTTCCAGCCGCGCAGGGGCATTCGACAGGGCTGCCCGTTGGCGCCTTTACTTTTTGTTTTGGCGGTGGACGTTCTTCCTCGCATGATCGATGGCGTGGTCTCCGCTGGGCTTACTCGGGGCTGCCGTATCGGGGAACTTCACATTCCCTCCATTCAGTTCGCGGACGACACATTGTGTTTTATCGAGGGGGTCCCAGATGAGGTGGCTGGTATGGCTACTACCCTTCAGTTGTTTAGCGAGACCTCGGGCCTTATGATAAATGCGGCGAAATCTAAAGTGGTGCCTTTTGCCATGACCAACGCTGAGTCGTTGGCCTGCTCGGCTCTTATCGGTTCTGATCCCACTGTTCTCCCCTTTGATTATTTGAGGCTGCCGCTATCGATTGGTCGTTCTCGGTTGCGTGATTGGAGGGGCGTCGTGGAGAAGATGGAGGGCCGCCTCGCGGGGTGGCGTGCTGTGATGCTGTCCAAGGGTGGGCGCTTGGTGCTTATTAAAGCGGTGCTCTCCTCTATCCCAATCTACTCTTTTGCGGTTCGTGGTATGCCGAAGGGCATTCGTATCCGTTTGGAGCGCTGTATGCGCGGCTTTCTCTAGGGCACTAATGGGGCTGGTAGGCGCGGTGTTCCTCTCGTGGGATGGAATGTGGCGGCTCGGCCCAAGCATTTGGGGGGTCTGGGCATCAGGGTCCCTCAGTTCGTCAATGAGGCCCTCCTCCTGAAGTGGGCTGCTCGGGTTTGGGGCAAGGAGGACAATTTCATGCTGAATGTCTTGCGCAATCTGCTGGGTGCTCATCTACTTGTTGGCTTTGCGGTGACCTCTACTTGTCTCCTCTCTCCCTTTTGGCGTGGAGTTACGGAGGCATTTCATCTTTACCGTTCGTTCTTCTTGCCGATGCTGGGTGATGGCTGTTCTTTTCGTTTTTGGACTGACAACTGGTCTGGGAGGGGCTCTCTCGCGGATATTTTTCCGAGGCTATATGCCTTGGTCATCAATAAAGAGGGGACGGTGGCTTCTTGCTGGGATTCTGGTGCCTGGAATCCCCCGATCTCTGCCTCATTATCTGATCAGCGGACGCTGGATTTCCTATCCCTTATGGTTTTTCTTGGTGACTCTCAGCGGCCTACTGCTGGGCGCGATCATTGGATTTGGAAGGACGGGCCCTTCTTTACTCGCAAGGCTTACAACGCCATCGCTTTTTCGGTCCCTGACGAGGATGCTATCTTGGTTCGTGACTGTCGTTTCCTTTGGAGTCTTCGGCTTCCCGAGCGCATCGGGTTCTTTCTTTGGTTGCTGCGGCGGGGGCGGCTTTTGACGCGCGACAGATGTTCCCGGCTCTTCCCCAATGTCGGGCCTTTGTGCGGGCTTTGTCAGGCTGATGTGGAAACCATTAATCACCTCTTCTTTGAGTGCTGCTGTGTTCGCTCGATCTGGGCTGATATCCAGTGGATCAATCCTGTTTCCTTTCCGGCGGTGTGCGACAACTTGATCTCCTCTCGGGGGAGGGCGAGGAGGCTTCTTCTTGATTCGCTTGCTCGGCTGTGGAGTATCTGGTTGGGGAGGAATGAGGCTATCTTTTCCGCTCAGCGCTTCTACAAGGAAAACATCTTAATTCGAGCTCATCTTCTTCTATTAGACTGGGACCCCGGTTAATTTGGTGGCTGGACCGTGCTAGGGACCTCTTTTTGTGGCCACTTCTCTCGTTGGCCAGTCCCCGATCTGTGTATTTTCTTTCTCCTTTTTTGTTTTACCCGCTGTAAGTAATTCCCCTTCTTTTAATATATTGGGGCGATCACCTACGAGTGACTCCCCCTCTTTTTGAGGCTTCAAAAAAAAATTTCACGATAACTAGATACCCACAAAACACGTCTTACATGAAACTACTCAGATTTTTTTATCAAGCATATGTTTGTGATTGTCATCTCGTCCAAATCATAGTGGTATACTTTTTGTCGACATGCCGGAATTGCCTAAACATTTCAAGATAACTAGATACCCTCAAAATATGCCTTACGTGAAACTGCTCAGATTTTTGATTCGAGCATGTGCATGCGATCCTCATCTTGCCCACATCACAGTGTTATAATTTTTATCTACATGCGCTACACGGACTACTTAAAATTGTACAAAACAACGCCATATATCTTGGAACTTAATTTGCATGTGATGGAAAAGATTGATCCGGACTCCAAACATCGCATAAACAATGAAATAGGAATGTGTAGACCAATAAAAAGGTAGAATTATGAAATTCTGTACCTTCAGGGGCACTCCTCCCGTATTCCTCCATCCCAAAATGGCATTTTCAAAATGCCTCGCATGAAACACACGTGATATACGAGCGGACCTCACCGTTCTCTTTGTGTTAACACCCACGGATCGTCGATTGGACGTCGTCATCGACTTCGACGATGGATCTCCGATTGCTTTTCGATTGCGCCCCGGAGAAAGGTTCAGGTGGTCTGAGCCCATATGGCTCATCCACTTGGGCTTAAATAGGCTTGGGTCTGGATTCGGTTCCGAACCCAAAAATCGTAATCCACCTTATTTCGTACGTAACTTTTACATATGAACTCTGACTTCAATGATCTCATGATCTTTGGAAAGGTCTTGAAGATTAGTACATAATAGAGTGATCATTTGTCCAATTTGAATATTGGATTAGGTTGGAGATTGAGATTTAGTGATTTTTTATTATTAGGGGTTTCACAAGGATGTACAACATCGCCTTTGCAGTGGGTTGATGTAGGATATCATTGGCTATCTCTACAATCTTGGTACCAGATAGCCAAACACGCGCATACGCGTCTCTGCCTCCCAAGAGGCATTAGCCTCGATCTTGTCAGTCGGCTCCTTCTGTATCAGAATATGCTTCCTCCCATTGTACTGCATAAGGTTCATGAACTGCGTGGCCCACAACTTGTAGTTGGTCTACAAAAACATATGAGGAATCAATTGTGTGTGCAGACTCATGCCACAATCATTCCCATCAACCAATGAAGTGCTATAGGGCACACAAATGGATCTCAGGGTTTGATTTCACTTGAAACGATCCAAAATCAGGCCGTTAGGAGACCTCGAGAGGTGCAACTACGAATTTTGGTGCCCTACGCGACGATAGAAAGGTTGCTAGGGGTTTTGGGGCTGCCCGGGTGTTCGCGTGCTGTCGCTAAGGACTACAGTAGCAACCACATAGGGCAACAATGAATTGACAGTGGGCCCACATGGCCTGCTGGGCACGGCGGAGGGTCGTGCATGTGCATTGGCAGATTGACAGAGGGTTTGTTGACCTTCCTTGGGCGATGGTGTCTCTATCAACACATGGAGGGTGCCGTGCTGCCGTGCAGGCTGCTCAGGGCTGTGCATAGGGTGCGTGAGGTCACGATCGGTAGTGGTGGTGGGCCAACGGGTGGAGGAAGAGGATCTAGGGTACATAACTATGGTCTAGGACCGTTGCTCTGATACTATGTATAAGGGAATGCTCAATTGATTATGAATGAGGGTCATAGGGCTCTCTTATATAGGGAGGAGAAACTGAAGAAAAGAAATAGAATATACATAAAAATTAAGGAGAGCTAAAACAATCTCTCAACACATATAGTAGCCACCAACAGACGGAGGAACCTATACATAGTGGTGGGGTGACATGGGAGCAGTTTGATGAAGATAAATAGAGCGGAATGCCGATTGTTGATCACTTCAAGGCTTTCACAAGGTGATGCTAAGATCTATAATGCTTCAATGTAAATGATTGGAGAAGGGGGCGAAGAGGATATCTTTGGAGAAAGCTAACTCATTGGTTATAGGAACGACAATATGTGATTTGAATATGATGGTTTGCCAAGAACAAATGAATTTTTAGTTTTCTTTTTTTAAGGAGTTCTAGGATATATTATGGTTGGATGTAGTAGAAATGAACGAAATTAGACATGTGAATGATGTTTTGGAAAAATCAATTATAAGGTGCTGGTTTTGCTATTTAAAATGGATATCACGCGATGTTTAAAGGACAACTGCCCCACCATGCTCTTAAACTCTATAGACATGATAACGATGAAGCTTTTAGCTAATTGACTTAGAATTGTTTATCCTTGGCAGGAAGATAGTAGATACTGTGGGGATGGCTTTAGAAACAACATCTATATGGAGAAGAGGAGGATACATGGTTCGATATGGAAGGTTGACTTCTTTAAAGTATTTGTGTAAAACCACGAGCTTACGTCCCCGGACCGTAATTGAGGAAAACTGATCTTGACAACTGTTTAGGTTCGGGTCCAAGTAGACCTGTTAACAACCACCCAAAATGCTTATACCCCTCACTTATATTGGCAATGTTCTTGTGGTGATATGACCCACCACTTATTCTCAGTAAGAAGTGGTGGCTGCACGCTCCGAATAGCCTTTTCTTCCCATCTCTTTGTAGAGGTAGCTCCACCTCTCGGGTATCTCTTTCTACTATCAAAGGGAAATCCGCTTTGATATCATTTGTAACATCCCATGCTTAAATACCCAAACCATTATCAAGGAAAATTTGCCTTTAGAGGACGTGAATGGACCAATTGACAACTACCCAAAATGCTTAAGTTTTCAAATTGTAACCCCCAACTCTTATAACCAACTCTTGCGCTTGGTGAGTTTTAGATGTGGGACTATGTTTGACGTGTTATAACAACGATAGCTTATACTAACACTTCTATGGAGCTCATTGCACAAAAAAAGATTTCTAGATCATTGTATAGCTTGGATGAAGAAATGCATTACTAAACCATTTTTCACCATTGTCATTAATGGCCGATCGCTTGTGGTTTCTTTCCAAGTGAATTGCGAAGTGATCCATGGGTGTCCTTTGGCACATTTGCTTTTTGTGCTAGACCCCAACACTACATCTATTACTATGCAATAGCTGATGTTGGGTGTAAGCTTTAGACAATTCCCTACGCTAGGGTTGTTTATTTTCGTACTGCATTATGCAAATGATACATTGTTCTTTGTAGAGGGGAGTGAGGGGGAGGCTAAATGCTTCTTGGCTTTGCTTGACATGTTCGTTGGTTTTTCTGGACTTCGAATAAGAGGAATGACCCCCCTCAGTGTTCGGGCACATACGTTGCTATTGTCCTCGTCTAATGTGGCATACATGTTTATCTTGCTCTCTGTCTCTAGCTCTGGGAAAAGAGGCATCTTCCTTTATCCTCTGACGGACATCATGAAATTTGTGACCATATAGTGTAATTGGTATTGTCCAACTTGACCTATTTCCTCGCTTGTTGAGAATTTTTGATCGCCAAAGCCCCTCGTATATAGTGAGAAAAATGTTCGGGAAACCCACATTATTTGGAAGACTAGCTAGTACCTTCCCTACACATTGTTACTCGAAAGGCATATGATTTGACCATAGAACAAGTTCCTCGTGTTATTGTTGTCGATCTTTAGTGATGTCATCTCAGGTTCCGAATCTCTGATATCGCCTATGGTAATGTCGTAAAAACAATTCAGATAAAGGAAATATAGCTGTTTAGGCCATGTACTCAAAGGTGAGCGACGACAACCTTGTGTGGAATGCGATAGCCCTGCACATAGTAGTAGTGTCGTGAAGAGGTGATTACCCCAGGAGGAGTGGTGGTGTAATGGAGATGCATGTGACTGTCCCAAGTAGGGTGGCAACATCATGAGAGGATACAATGCTATGAAGATGCGGGTAGCGGCCTCGTCTGGATCGTGCGACGACCATGTATGAGTGACGATGGTGGAAAGACTTGGTAGAAGGGAGGGGCGTGAGACAATGAACACCGATTTAGGATCACTACTTTGATACCATTTGAAAAGTAATACCTGATGTGTTGAATGTTGTGCCTTAAGCCTCTTTATGTAGAGAGGATAGGGCTAACAAAAGTAAAAAATGGACTAAAAAACAAAAGTAAAAATTATAAATACCCTCGAATGTGTGCACACTTAACCTTCACCTTAACGCTCGCAATGTAATAGATCTCAATATGGCATAGAACTGGAAACATGGTGGTGCAAGACACTAGACTACTAGCAGGAAGGCACAATGAGGGTATATTCTTCAGGGTGGAGAAAAAAAATGTAGGGACATGCTTTAAGGAAGATCTTTTTTTTGCACACATGTTAGCCTCAAATAATTGAGGTTTTAAGAGAGGAAATTAAACATAGTGAGTTAAAATTTCTAAAACTAATTAAAATAATTGGAATTACTGTTTGAAAGTAAGAAATAATAAATATATTTTTTAGTTTCTTGAATAAAAAAACTACTTATTAGCAATTAATAGTAGAAAAATGGTTAAATAGAAAAATATATTCAAATGCTGCTAGAAAAATATTAAATGTGATTGATGCTGGGCAACATAGTTCTTGAAAGAAAATCTAGTCCTGATTGTGCATAAAATCTGATGAAAAAATGAAGGTCGTCATAGTTGGAATTCCAGAGTAAAAAATCTATAAAATTGGATTTTGGATTTTTGGGAGTTCATATCAGACTTGGGGAGGCTATGCATTAAAATCAGTGTCAAAATTGACTTTTATGACTTTTATGCCATAGCTTAAGCAAATTGATTAAAATCAAAGAAGAAAAATAGATATTTATTATCAGTGAAATCATGATAAAAATAAATAAACATTGATGCAGATGAAAAGAAGCTAAAGAACAAGAAGCACATTTAAAAACTTGAATGGAGAAATTGTTTCCTGAATTACAAGAAAAAAAATGCAAAACTAACTATGCAAACTGCAAAATGTCGACAGGAAGCATAAAAGTCAATGGCAAAGTCCATCTTGAGAAGTTTGGACCATAACCTAGGAGGGGTAAATATGTTATCCCCTTGAACAGACTCCAGAAGCTCTTATTTGTATGTCATGGTTGCGATTCAATTGCTTATAAATCAAGTTTTCATTAATATGGATTTTTCATTTCTATATCTTTAACTTTTTGATGTTGGTTTGGTCATATTTCAATTGAATTTGACCATTGAGGATAACAAAAAAGTTGTTGATTTTTCAATTCTCTTCGACAATAATCTTGAATCATCTCATTTCGACATTGGTGGAGAAAGTTATACATATTTTACTCACATGGGTGTCAATATGAATGGAAATTGGGACAATAATACCCCTTTTCTTACTTTGAATCCACCAAGTGTTATTCTTGATTTTTTTCACCAATGATGGTCGTGAACAAAAATAAAGACTATAATTGCATTTTGATTCCATGTACATAGGTTTTGATAGGTTTTGATGTAAAATAATTATAATTATTTTCTAATTTCCAACATTTTCTTACAAATCTTTACAACTTTCAAAATTAAAGGTATATCACACATGATGTTCAAAATTTTATGAAGTTTAAAATGATGCTCACTAAGGATGTAAATAAAAGTTTTACGAAGATTATTTTATAGTTGTCACCATTGTCTAGCATTGCCACACCTTATGCCACTTCCATGATCCTACAACTTAAGGTTTTGTCACCATTGTCTAGCATTGCCACACCTTATGCCACCGCCATGATCCTACTCTGTGCCATTGATGTTTCGTTTGCACGTTATATGTCGTGTTTAGGGGAAGCCATTGTTGATTGGTGATCAAAATTTGTTTTGCAACTGTCCATGTTCTATGCATATTTTAAGATAGGTTTTTTCTTGTTTGATAGGCAATTATGCCGTAGGAGAAGATATCCGGGAGTTTGTCAAGAATAAAATCCGAGGTTGCTTTGCAGGAGATGCATTTGGGTAGTAGGAGGAATATATTTTATGATTAGATCCTTAAGGTAGATAAGTCAATTAAATCCAGTAGTTAGGATTTTTTTGATGTTAGTTAGCGTTGAGAGTTATCTTTGTTTCTATCTATTTCTTATGTATTTTCTATTTCTTTTCTCTTTGTTATGTAATGCACCCTCTAGTGTTTCTCCTTTATATATAAGAGAGCCATATGCCCCGCTTTGATAATCAATTCATCTCTCTCTCCACATGGCATCAGAGCGACGGTCCTAGACCGGAGCCTTGAGACTCTTCCGCTCCTATCCCCACCATCCAGCACCTCAATCTCGCATGCTAGCACCGCCAAGGGCCTCTCTCAACCGCCATCGTTGGTATGTGTGCAGCACCAACCCTATGTGCTGTACCAGCCGCTGCCAGGGCCACTGTATGAGCCCCTTAGGGGTGCAGCCAGCGATATCGCTGTT